>JACEFZ010006663.1:57500-117693 GCA_014155875.1 Cepaea nemoralis | reverse complement strand
TAACTTTAAGGGGCTTTTTCCCCCCCCCAATTTACAAAAAAAAACCTTCCCCAAAATTCCCCCAACTTTTTTTGCTATTCTCACTCTGTTTCTTGTCCTGACAGGGGGTTTCCTTGGTAACCAGCAAGTCAGGTTTTCTCCGTCATCACGATTACTTACTGGTCCCTGTGTCACACTCTTCCCCAATGTTATCTGATCTGCCTGGCCTGGGAGTCTCGCCACCAGATCTCTTTCTTATTATGTTTTCTTTAATGGTTGTTATGGTTTCTTGGCAAGTTTTGCAGAAGATATTTGCCATTGCTTTCCTTCTGGGCAGTGACTGTACTAGTCGGTGGCCATAGCCATTGTCTCTACTGATGAGATCATCTGCCCATCGCCGCAGAGTGCAAGACCATAACCAACAACAATCTGTCGGCTGCTCTCACACTCCATCCACCACCTGCTTCCATGGCTTCACGTAACCCTGATCGGGGGGCTAAACGGGTACTCCACCTTGCCCAAGGGTGTCCCGTAGACTAACGGAGGAAAGGAGGCGTCTTACATCTCCTTTGATAGAGAATACACCTACCCCGCTAACTATTGTTAGTTAAAATAAACTGCGAGCAGTTTTGGTCTGTTGGCCAGCATTGTTTGTCCGTCTCTGGCAATGTTGCCTGGCAGTTTATCGTATTAAGATGGCGACTTCGAAAGGAGCAAACACGTACAATCGACAGAATTGGGAAGATGCGGTAATTATAACTGTGTATTTTATATATAATTGGTGCGTGTCTGGTACTTTTATATTGTATTGTAAATGCCAGCCATTTTAAGGACGCCTACATATTTTGCTGTTAAAGTTGTGTGTACAAGTCTCCTATTTTCGATAAGTAGCACTAGAAAGAAGAAGATGACAGAACGTAGAGTAGACATTGATTTGAAGTTATAATATTATTATTAAGCATTTTAGTTTTAATATTTTCTTAATTGATTTATTTGGTTGTTTCGTGATTTGAGGTTTAAAGATTGCTTTTCAATTATGCAAACTGCAAAGTTGGATACTTCTTGAAAAACCAAATCCAACGGTACATTATTCATTATTCAAGTCTGTAAGTCAATTCTATTTTCTAAGCCGAGATATTGATGAAATGTTTATTTAGTGTTGATCATATTCATATGATATAATTTAATGTGAACAAAGAGGGAGATACTGTTTTTTTTGGAGCACTTTGATAAGGGAGGCTCTATTCGCAATGGAATTACGAATAGAAAAAAATTATATTCGCAATCGAATTGCGGGAAGTAACAAACATGTCACAATGTCTGCTCACTAGTCAATTTTAGTTTAAGAAGTCTAAGAAGGTGGTTAATTTAAATAGGAATGTTCACTGTTGCGAGTTTAATTCTGCCGAATTCTCCGTAATTTTTAATGAATCACTCTTCTTCTTACTTCTACTATCTAGTGAGTCCTATGACAATTTTAAATTTGAGAATTTACTAATGAGACGGCAACAGAAGATAGGCCTTGAAATTCAAAATCTAATGGTACCTCAATGATGCCTGTATGTCACTTCTAAGTGAAGATATTCACAATTTTGTGAAAGTGAGACGAGTTGCGATTTTTCATGCTATTCACCCATAAGTGGCACTCTCCAGTGTGTCCGATTTCCTCCACCAATGACACCCGCTGGTGTCTGCGCGTCTATGCTTGCGAGATTGTTTCAAACGGTCATATGACAACTGACTTCAAAAATATGTTGCGTCATGTTAAATGATTACAAAATAGGGTACTTCAATTTTAATTCACCGCAAACAACCGCAAGCAAAGAAGAATCCCTTCGAGCCTCATTTGCATCGGTCCGGCAATCATTTTCCGGTTTAGTGTTCGGTGGGCTGCTAGACCGATCGATGGATGCAGAATTCGAAGATCCATCTACAATTGATGGTTTTCTATTGAAAGCGCCAGAAAAACATTATTTATGGTTCATTTTGCCATTTTCATTTTTCTCCGCGTGCGAGGTTGGTGAAAGTTGGTCTCAACCAACGGGTCATAGGCGGATTATGAAAACTGACTTTAAAAATATGTTCCGTCATGTTAACCCTTTACAGGTCATAGCGGCCATTACCGGCCGATCGCATAAAACGAGCGTAGCGGCCGATTCCGGCCGATACTATTATGCATTGTAAAAACGCGATCTCTCGGCTTTCCGACACTTCCGGCGGCTACTTTCACTTTTGCCGACAGCTTGACAACGTGGCCGCCATTTGTAAACGCGCTACAATGAATTTGAACAGACTTTTTTTGATAGTTTTCAGGATATTTACGCTGTTTTTCAAAATGGATTTCGGCGATTCAAGTGATAGCCGAGATTTCGCTCTGTTCAATTTAAATGACATTAAAGGGCACGAAGTTGATTATTAATCGGAGCTAGATATCAGTGCAAAGCGTTACTTTGCATTAGCAGTCGTGAGTCGGACTTTAAAGAAAGTGATTATGATTCTGAAAATGTTTGTAAATTGCCGTATAGGTGACGGAAAATCACAAACAACATGCCGTATTTCGTAAATATTTGTGTTCATATATGGATTACCGGCAACAATCACGTGAGTAACATATTCTGCATGCTTTTCCCTTCATTGTGTTGTTTATTTAACTAAAATCGGTTGACTAACACCTTATTTGTGATGTTTTTACTAACGCGACCCGAAATTTTACAGAACCTGAAAAAATCTTGCCCGTTCAGGGCTACAAAACGGACATGCGTCTGCCCTGTAAAGGGTTAATTGATTAAAAAATAGTACAAGTATACATATAAATTATTAATTATCTTTAAACTTGTGTTCTCTTTAACTTTAGTAGGTCAAATCGCACATTTTCGCATGGCCTTGCATTTCCCCATTCACAAAGACACGCTTCTCAGAAAATGTTTTTCATCCACATTGGAAGCAAATACCACGATTAAACTTTCCAGATATATTTAAAATTGTATGCAGAATTCAAAAATACATATATAATTGAACGTTCTATCTACAGTGTAAAAAAAAATATTAATTACGGTTCAGCGCACCATCTCCATTTTCCTCTGCATGCGCGGTTGGTCTCAACCAACACGTGTCATAAGCGGATTATGAAAACTGACTTCAAAAATATGTTCTGTCACATTAAATGATTAAAAAATAGTACAAGTATACATATAAATTATTAATAATCTTTAAACTTGTGTTCTCTTTAACTTTAGTAGTTTAAATTGCACGTTTTGTGTGTTTTGAGTGTTTAAAAGTGAAAGTGTACATACCAGTTCGAACAATATGCGCATGCGCAGCCGCCATGGCCCATTGCCATGCATTTCCCCATTCATGAAAAGCACATCTTCAAGGAAAATGTTGATTTCATCGACAAGTCAAGCTTGTCTGGCGATGAAACTTTCCAAATATATGTAAATTTGCATGCAGAACTTGAAAATTCATCTAAAAGTTATGCCTTCTATTATCAGCGCCTTTAAAAAATTAATTACAGTAAGTATGAAATATAATGTTATTTATATAAAAGGTCACGATGATTTCAACCAATCGCTGTGCACGGAATATTAAGCATACCTTTCCTGGAAAACCCCGGATGACGTGTGTTATTGTCACGTGAGATTTGAATGAATGAATGACGTCGAAAGAATGCATGGTCTGAACTAGCGCAAACTGGGAGACACGGTGAATCATGGCTATATGATTCCGTATATGATTTCTGTTTTCATTTCCGGTCGCGGTACGATGGAACTCGCTATTACTTCTGTCCGTTCTTTTGGCATCCCGTTTTATTTTTACATTACGTTAGTCCTGTTTAAATATCAAGAATAATTTTCAGAACAGGTTCAGGTATCCCCAATACAAATAACGATCCCTACAAATAATTGTGTCCCCAGGTGAGTTCCAGAATTGTTAACTTTCGTTTCTGTACACTTACTGTTACCAGGCATCCATGACACTTTCTATGGCCTCCATTGCATCCTCTCTGAATGACTCTGTTCTGGTCCAAGCTGACAGTAATATGCTTCGCCTCAGAGAGATATGATTAGGCAATTCAAACACCAGGCTTTCAATTGACTGGCCTCATTAATTAATAAATAAACAAAGAAAAGGAAATGCTACGCATATAAAGTGCAGGAAAACCCGGTATATCTGAATCAGGTGGAAAAGAGAGAGGAGAGAGATAGATGACGAAGATAGTGTGAGAGACAGAGATATGAGAAAGATGTATTGAAAGACATTAAAGAGTGTTAAAGACAAGAAAGGGAGATGTGGGAGATCGAGACAGAGAGAGAGAGAGACAATAAAAGTAGAGGACAAATAAGAACAGAAAGATAAGTGTGCAGGTTCTTGTGCAGCAAGATAAACAATACCTAATACACAAAATCCGTAGAAAACATGCCTAAAGCGAAATCTTCAGACTAGCATTGGTGTCACCTAATTCCTGAAAATGAAGAAAAAAAAAATCTCGCCTCCCCGGCGGGGAATCGAACCTCGTACTCCCGTGTACCAGGCAGAGACACTAACCACTATGCCATTGTGGACACATTAACAGGTCAACAAAATATTGTGATATGGAAACACGCATAGGAATAATCATGTGACTACTTCGATTGTGAATATAATTTTTTTCTATTTGCAATTCCATTGCGAATAGTCACTCTGCTTTGATAATATGTGACCTAACAGTGTTTTTTAAAGTCAACTGTAAGCCGAGATATTGATGAAATGTTTATTTTGTGTGGATCATATCACATAATTTAAGGGAGAAGCTATACACACAATTTTGTGTATAGTCCGAGCCGCTATACACAAAAATATGTGGCTGGTCACGTGATTATTTTATACACACAATTTTGTGTATAGTCCGAGCCGCTATACACAAAAATATGTGGCTGGTCACGTGATTATTTGGCACAAAAGTTTGTGAATAGTGCGAGCCGCTATTTGAAGAAGACTTATTCTCTCTTCTCGTCTGTCTTTTTTGCAAGTTCTTTTTCTTCAAACCTCACAAAGACAATATTTGTCGACAAGGACACTCTCTACGTAAGTCTGCATGATGCTGTCTACTAATGTGCTTAGATGACATTTTGACAAGCGAGGACATCGTGAAAAGTAACAGAAAGTTATAAACGATTCAGTCTATACAGTGATGACAAATTACATCTAAATACAACAATAACATAATGGATGTTGAATGCAAACATTGCCATGTCAGTCTTCTTGAATGTGTCATCAGAATATTAAATCACCATCGCTGGATTATGACAAACTACTATTTCCTGCTGTTGAGACACCATATTGCAGCATGCAATTTTCATAATTGCGGTTTGGGAGGTGCTTGCTAACTTTAATAGTCAAAACCTGCTAAAGATACCCACTATATCTCATGATGTGAAAACAGTTTTTGTGTTACCTTTTATGCACTATGGGTTCATGGCACGGCAACTGCTGCTTTACTTTACTTCACTCTACTTTGTCCTACTTTAATATAAAATTTGATGAAATATTCATGTTTTGTTTGTTCTTGACTATTTCAGGAGTTCCCAATTTTGTGCCAGACATGTCTCGGAGACAATCCATACATTCGAATGGTAATGTATTGTTATTATTATTCCTGTTGCTGCAGGTTTATATAATTGTTTAGTTAAACTTGTGTTAATACAGATGTGTAGTGACATAGTAAATTTCTGCAATTCTAAAAGATCTGAACATTTGATTGTGTGTGCACGTGTGTCCGTCCCCCGTTTCCCCCCCCCCCCCCCCCCCCCCCCAGACATTGAAGACCTCTGGGACATGGAGATAGATACAGGACATTGAAGACCTCTGGGACATGGAGATGGATACAGGACATTGAAGACCTCTGGGACATGAAGATGGATACTGGACATTGAAGACCTCTGGGACATGGAGATGGATACAGGACATTGAAGACCTCTGGGACATGGAGATGGATACAGGACATTGAAGACCTCTGGGACATGAAGATGGATACAGGACATTGAAGACCTCTGGGATATGAAGATGGATACTGGACATTGAAGACCTCTGGGACATGGAGATGGATACTGGACATTGAAGACCTCTGGGACATGGATATGGATACCGGACATTGAAGAGCTCTGGGGCATAAAGATGGATACAGGACGTTGAAGACCTCTGGAACATGAAGATGGATACAGGACATTGAAGACCTCTGGGGCATGAAGATGGATACCGGACATTGAAGACCTCTGGGACATGGATATGGATACTGGACATTGAAGACCTCTCGGACTTGGAGATGGATACAGGACATTGAAGACCTCTGGGGCATGAAGATGGATACAGGACATTGAAGACCTCTGGGATATGAAGATAGATACTGGACATTGAAGACCTCTGGGACATGGAGATGGATACTGGACATTGAAGACCTCTGGGACATGAGGATAGATATCGGACATTGAAGACCTCTGGGACATGAAGATGGATACCGGACATTAAGACCTGGGGCATAGAGAAGCTTGAACGGGGGAACTGTCAAAGGATTGAGAACCTTTTCGATGGGCCATAGTGAGAGCTATGTTCTGCAGAGGACCTGCTACTTGATGGTAATGAATAAACCAATGAGACATTCTTGTTGTATGGTCAATCAGATGGAAGGCAAATTGGACTTTTCCACGATTAGGTCAACAATTTGGTATCTGTAGGCTTGTTTCCAGGGGGACGCTCATCAATCACTATTTCTTTGTCCAATGAAATGCTTACAGTACCTGCTTGACTTTGGCTGCCTTCATTCCTTATTTGACACTCCATTACATTTTTATACTATAACTATTTAGCTCTATACACACATTTCTGTGACTTCAATGGGTTTCAATCTTGTTCACAAGTTAGTTTTTAGTATCGTGTATATGTTAGAATTGATTTCGTGGTATAATGTTATATAAGTTAGGGTTGATTTGATGGTATAATTTGATATATGTTCGTGTTTATTTTGTGGTATAATAGTTGATTTGGTTATATAATTCCATATGTGTGGGGATTTATTTTGTGGTATAATTTTATATATGTTTGAGTTGATTTGATGGTACTATTTGATATATATTTGTGTTTATTTGGTGTTATAATTCTATATATGTTAGAATTGATATGGTGGTATAATTCGAAATTCACTCATTCTAACATTAACAGATATTAATATATGAAATATTCTTATTTTATGGTTCGTCAGATGAAAGAGAAGTTTGGCAAAGAATGTAAAATCTGTGCCCGGCCCTTCACCGTCTTTAAGTGGTGTCCAGGAGCCCGCATGCGATTTAAGAAGACAGAAGTGTGCCAGACCTGCAGCAAAATGAAGAATGTTTGCCAGACCTGCCTTCTGGATCTAGAGTATGGTAAGTCACAGCTAGTTTGGTGTCTAGTGTATGATAAATCAAAGCTATAGTTTGGGGACCTGTTTGAAGGTGGGGGTAAATTATTTATCATGTCAGTTACTCAGATCTGGAGTATGGTAAGTCTGTCCTGTTTGAGGCTGGGTACGAGGCTGAACCTCTGCCCTTTCAGTGATGTTCTAGGGTGATGGGGACACAAAAAGAATCAGGCAGTGCTAAATGTGGAGGATGTTATGAGGCAGTCATATTATACATTGTGAGATGCTGCTTCACCAGCCGTCATCTATATGTTAGCATCTTTTGCTATATGGGTTATCAACACTGACAAGACCTTGAGGAAACCAAGTGCCACTCTAAATCTGACAATTCCTTCATTGCAGTATTGCCGTATGCTTTCTGAAGAAAGTATATTTATGAGAGTGTGAATTTGCCATTTGTTTATTGTTTGAGGAGCAGCCGGCCGAGTGACTAAGAATGCTGGGTTCTCCTTTCCGGAGACCAGGGTCCGAATACTCGATAAAATGGATTTATTTATGTTAGGGGTAAAAAGAAAACCTAACCTACACAGTTCGCGGCGACTGCACTAGCCAGGCGGCCTTAATTTCTCATGCTCAAGTCTCCCCTACCCTACACCACAAGGTTCTATAGGCAGAAGATGACAGTTGACAGTTTATTGTTCAATCAAGGATATTTTCAACTTGATGAAGCTACATGCACAACACACTAAAATACTTGTTACTTCAGTTCAAAAATAAAGGAGACAGTCAAATCAGCAGTGTTACTTCATCAGTGTCATTACTATTTTATTAAACTATATTTTCGCAGACAGAATCAATCATAAAAACAGGAGTTATCTCGGAAACATTTTGCAACTTTTTCATAGTTTTATTATCTTCATAGGCTGCTTCACTTAGTCATCATCATCATGTGCCCTACCTTAGGGGCTTAGGTGTTCATTTCTCTCCACAGATCTTGGTCCTTGGTGTTCTGAATCAACTATGCCGATATTCCTCCTTTCTACTGTCTCAGTTCATCCAGCATAATTTCTCTTTGTCTACCTCTCACATTTTCTACTGATCTTTCCAGTTGTCACGATGTTTCCCAGTGCGTCTCTGCTCACATGATCAAAGAATGCTGTTTGTCTCTTTCTTAGTTTTCCATTCAGTACTTAGAGAAAATACGCTTGTATGTAATACAAGATAAGTTAAAATTTGTGTAGCATTGATGTGGATGAAATGTTATGTTATATAGAATGACATAAGTGTGCATTGGACATTCCTATGCATGCTCAATCCTCCGTATTCCTGCTCACTGTTCACTTGAGGGGGTTGGTAATATCTGTTCTCTTGTTGCCACATAGCATTTAGACAGAATGACGTCATCGGAAAAGACGGTAGAAAATCATGTAGGGAAAACCCCACAAGAAACTGTCGGTAAACAGCACAAACGTCAGAGGACAGCAGGGTGGATGCGGATTGGGAATGTAAGAGCAGGCCGTGAAAATGCAAATATTGGCGATGGAATAGTGTTGGCACATAAAGCAGGAGCTGCGACGGAGATAGCAGGGAAAGAAGATATACAGAGTTTGCTACAAGGTGTCGCTATAGAACTTACGGGCATACCTAGACCTATATCGTGCAGAGCGGCAAAGGAGAACTTCAGGCAGAATGACAGAAGGGCAATGGAAGATACGAAGGTACAATACCTATGTAAGCAGGTTAGTGTTGAGTTGTCAATGAGTTCCTGTAAATAGAACTAGGTCCTGCTTGGCAACAACAAGCTCCTAGGTACGGATAGAATTGATAGAAAACTCAAACTGACTATGAGAGCTTATTAAATGTTATTGCTTATCAAAATCTTCAATCTTCAACATGGCCGTTATCTTCAAAGTCATTTATCGTGCGGTTCCAGCGTTGAACATTTGTTCATTTTGCATTTACGATTGTTGTGTCGAGCAGACATTTAAGTGACATACTATTTGCTCAGTTGCGTCGTAACAGTTTATGAACACGCCGGACTTATAGTATGGCACTTGTCCTCAAAGATGCATTGATCTGCTTGGTCAGGCTTCACTCCAAAGTCTTGTGATAGGGTTAGTGTCAGTCCCATCAGTATGCCTGGGCTGAGTTTATACTGCAAGGATTATATCAGTCTTGTCCATGCTCCTTCCCATTGATATTGGTGTATTATTTGCTGTCTGGTCTGTGGGTTCATGGTGAGATTCCACTTATGTATGCCAGACAGCACACATGGATGCTGTGCATGGTGTTAGATTAACAATAAGGTCTTCAACACAGAAATATAATGTTCTGCTTATTTTATCTGTCAGGTCTGCCGGTGCAGGTTCGAGACACTGCCCTGAAAATTCACGACAACATGCCCAAGTCGGATGTTAACAAAGAATACTATACACAGAATGTGGAAAGGGAGGTAAGAACCATGTTCAGGTCAAAGTGGATAATCATCCTTGTCCTGTAGATATGTCTATAGATTCTATGGTCTCTCATTAATGGTTGGTTGTGAATCCTCTGAAAGACTGCAGAAGATTTCAACTCTTTAAGGCTGACAGTGAGGTCATCGCAGCTGTGTAAAGGGCATGTATCTATTGGGGTGAGACTGGTGTAGAGATTTGTGGTGGCCTATATGCTCATTGATTGCCCTTTGACCGTATGTAGCTGCTATCCACTCTGTCATGTACAGTCTTACTCTGGTAACAGTGAATTTGTTTTTCTTTCTTTTATAGTTTACAATTTTATCTGAATCAGCCTCACCATCTTCTGTTCACTTAAAATTAGTCTATATCTGCAATTTTGTCTCTTGTATGAACTTGACTTTCTTTGTGAGTGCACTCATTGGTCCACAGAAATGAACCCCGCCTTGTCCGCATCATGCAATAACCAGCTGCTTTGTAGAATGTTGCTCTCCTCGCAACCAGTCTGAAAGATCCTCACTCCTTCGCCAGTTTTACACTTTCATGAACACGGTGTCTACGTTGTTCTGGTTGAAATCTGCCTTTTCTTCAAGAAACGATTCCTTCCATTATAGTTGTTTCTAATCCTCTGTGTTTCATATCGTCGAAACATTTCAGTTTTCGTGATGTGACTCGGTTTATGAATCAGTTCTCTTCTTGTTCAGACCTCATAAAATTAGCTTTCTTCTTCTTTTTCGATCCACTGTTGTATTCTAACATTTGTTCTGTAATATTTAAGTTCAAAAGTTATTTTCTTTAGTTATTGTGAAATGGTCCTTGATTCACCACTGGCAATATGCTCTCAAACTCTCAGTTTTATTTGCTTGAACATGCTCTGGCCTGTCATCAACAAAACATGTGACTTGATGTCTGTCACTGACAGCACATCATCCATCTCAGAGCTCATCATCCGTCTCACAGTGCATCATCCATCTCAGAGCTCATCATCCGTCTCACAGTGCATCATCCATCTCAGAGCGCATCATCCGTCTCACAGCGCATCATCCGTCTCACAGCGCATCATCCGTCTCACAGCGCATCATCCGTCTCACAAGAATAGAAGGTAAATGTAGCACCAAGGCAGATTCTGTCGTAGAGATGGGAAGTGTTAGGCTGTCACATGTACTAGTTCATGACATATTGAGGTCTGGTGACTAGTTCCATTATTTGCTGCATTTCTTAGTTTTCTGAAAATTATGAAAATGATCTGGTACCATATAAAGAGGTTGGATCAGTCCCAGAACAGATTTGGTTTTAACAAATAAAAACCTGATGCTGTTATTGACAACCAGGATAAGCAGGTGTACCAACTACCTATGTTATATAATCATGATCAACATCCCATCATGTCAGGTTTTCCCATGCATGCCCAGTCCTCCTGTGCAGCAGCCATCTCAAGGCATCTCTACTCACTATTCCCATGGGGAGTTGGTTGTAATGTCTCCTCTATTTCCCTCGTAATGGCAACGACTCTTGCTTGGCCAGGCTTCACTCCCATGTTCATGTAATCAAACCAGTGTCAAGAGACTCATCAATATTGGCCAGCTGGGTCTGTACAACGAATTATATCTGCCCTGTACATGATATTTCCCACTTGTGTTAATGCATTGTTTGTCAGCTGGTCCACATGTTCATTGCATTTGACATTGACATGTCCAAAAATTAAATGTTGCTGTAATTCAGTCTTTGATTGTAAATGTGACCTGCCTTCGCATTGTACGATGAGGATTTTCACCCTTCATTGTGAAGATGGCACTTGATTGATTGGCTGACATTTTGTAATATTGTCTACACAATTTTTATCAACCTAATTATTTAACTTTAAAAGATGGGCGGAAAACAATGATGTGGGGGAGAGGTCGTTATGTTGACTGCATTCGAGCCAGAAAGAAGTAGAGAAAGGAAGAGAAGATATAGAAGGAGAACAGAGAAAACTACAGAAGTAGTGAGAGAGGATAGATAAGAAAAGGCCAACAGCGATAATATTGCTTGACAAATGTTCATTAAGTCTCGCATTAACAGGTTTTTGTTATTGCATACATTATTAATCTGAGACTAAAACGTTGAGCATATTCATTGACAGATTGCAAACAGTGATGGAATCACTCCAGTTGGTGCCCTAGCGGGAAAAGCTCAAACCCCCAGTGACATGTTACTGAAACTGGCCTAGGACCACACCATATTATACCAGAAATCGGCCACATATTTGCTCTTTCTGGGTCAAAGGTGAATGTCGCCGAGGTCAAGAATGTCCTTACAGGCAAGTTTGTGATACTTTTTGTTTGGTTTGTAGTTTTAGTTTGAACATTGCTTTGGATCATGGTGCTCCTTGATAGTCTAGACATAAGAAGATAACGAGTAGTCCTGCAGCAGATACTGGCCATTAGGGTTTGAAGGGTTGCGCCTCATATTCTAGGCTGTGACATATGAGGTGCAGTGGTCAGTGCCCTTCCTCGTAGCCTTTCACTCCCAGTCATTTCCAGTAATGTTCTGAGAATTTTCTGATACCTATTTTGATGAGGGCTGGGCCGACCTGACTGTCAGAAGAAATAATCCTGCCTCTAGGGGATTGATCCTGGATTGCTGTCTTGGCAGGCAGGTGGACTAACTACTGCGCCACAGCAGCTGCTTGGTATATAGACTTTGTACGTGTTTCGTTTTCATTCATTGAGTCACAAAGCATGGTAGATAACTGAACGGCATGGTTAATACTGTGTAGATACCATACTGTCTTTCAGTCTGTGTGATCGCTCTGTGTGTCTGTCTGTCTGTCTGTCTCTCTCTCTCTCTCTCTCTCTCTCTCTCTCTCTCTCTCTCTCTCTCTCTCTCTCTCTCTCTCTCTCTATGCTTGTTTTTCTCTGTCTGTCTCTCTCTATGCCTCTGCCTGTCTGTCTCTCTTTCCCCACCTCCAGGTGGGTTTGAATACATCACCACTGGGTCCGCAGGCATGTGTGCTAACACTGCACCACCAAGACTCCCACATTGTTCAACAAACAGTAAATACTTCTTCGAGGGTAACATGACAATAAGATTATTTGTCATGCAAGAATATGAGAAATAAAAATATAAGTAATGAAGTAAGATATATTAATAGGTGAAACTTAGTTGCATATCCTTTACAGGACGTGACGGTCAACCCCAGCATTGTTTGGCTGTTTGTGATTTCTTGGCTGTTTGTGATTTCTTGGCAAGTTTACGTTCAATAGTTTGCCATTGCTTTCTGAACAATCGGCACTCATCCATCCATCATGTGCCATGCAGATAAGCATGGGCGGTCATGGTTTGCCATCTCACTCGATCACCAGAGTCGTGGATCAACTCGATGAGTTTGCAATACATGATATTCTTGGCATCTGTAAAGAAAGTATTTTGCCATTGCTTTCCTTCCTAGCGGTGACCATACTGGTCGATGACCATAGCCATTGTCTCCCCCCCCCCCCCCCCCCCAAAAAGAGATCCTCTGCCTACTGTCTTGAAGCTGGAGATCATAACCTACAACTATCTGTTGGCTGCTCTTCAACTTCATCCACCACCTGCACACGTGGATTCACGTAACCCTGATCGGGGGGCTAAAAGGGTACTCCACCTTGCCCAAGGGTGTCCCGTAGGCTAGTGGTGGAAGGAGGTACCTTACCTCTCCTTTGATACTTTGGCACTCATACCATTTTATAAAATACAATGCAAGGAGGTCTGTTGCCAAACCTTCCGCAGCTGTGTTTCGAACGCAGGATTACGAACTGTGTCCATAACCTCTTCACCATAGACCTGAGTGTACATATAGTACATTATTTGCATTTGATGTATGAAACACTTCTGATTTGTAAAACTGTCATTATGAAATACAGATTTCTTAAATTTTAATTGTATTTGTTTCATACATGGATGTGAGAAATTAAATGAACAGGAATGAAAATCGACGCCCCCCCCCCCCCCCCCCCCCCCCCAAGTTTTAAACAGATGAACAGTTTATTTGAGGGTGAAACAGTTTCAAATTGTAAAATGTAATTTTTATGGCAAGACACTGCTGTTACTGTAACAAGTTAGTATGTTTTCAGACACGAGAAACCGACAGATCCCGACGATCCGCTGGCAGATCAAAACATCAAAGACAGATTTTACGGGATGAATGATCCAGTGGCACACAAGTTACTAAACAGATACAGTAGCATGCCAAAACTGGAGGCTCCTGATGACAAGTCTGTCACAACCCTCTACGTCGGGGGCCTGGGGGACAAAGTTGGAGAGAAGGATTTGAGGTATGTTTTGCTACATGTATTTGTTTGAATTCTAATTATATTGCTTTCTATAGTTTTCATCTTGTTAAGACGGGATCTTCGTGGGGAAAGCGGTCAAGCCATCTCATCCTATGAAGGTAATGGGTTCGTTTTGGGACTCCATTTCTTCGTGTAGTCAACAGGCTATAAAAGTCCAACCTTGGCCATCTCTCAGTGCCTGCTATATTGCAGCCATAAAATTAACAAAGAAAAAGATTTATTCCATGTTGATGTTAAAACATTCTGACAAGATGTAGCAAAATATTCCAGGCAATATACACCATTATTATCACATGTTCTTTTTTTTAAAAAAATATTCTGTCTAAACTGTGAAATGAACCACATCTGTACAAGCCCGTGACGAACCACATATACACATCCAGAGATGAACCACATCTGTACAAGCCAGAGGCAAACTTTGTAACCTCTTAGCCATTTTGTCCCAGATGCGTGGTGGCAAGGGCAGGTAACTCCAGTCTAAAATATGCCATGCTGAAGTTGTATGTGATGGCTGAAAGGTGCGACCATCACGGCTTTGTACATCCAACATGGTTCTCTAAATAAATTATGAAGAAGAAATGAAACAGCACGCACGGCTTTGGTGACCAGTTGCATCGTACATCACTCATTCCCTCAGTAAGTTTAGTTGCTACTCGTGTAGTTGTTGAAACTACATGTTTCTGAGGTTGTCAAGAATATAAATGGATAGATATCAGGATATGGTCAGGATACAGCCTGGCAGTATGACTCTAGACAGAAACATCTCAGTATCCATTACTGCCAGCCTTTATTGTGTAGATGTCACTAGATGATGATATAACTCATGTGTGTAGATGTCACTAGATGATGATACAACTCATGTGTGTAGATGTCACTAGATGATGATACAACTCATGTGTGTAGATGTCACTAGATGATGATACAACTCATGTGTGTAGATGTCACTAGATGATGATACAACTCATGTGTGTAGATGTCACTAGATGATGATACAACTCATGTGTGTAGATGTCACTAGATGATGATACAACTCATGTGTGTAGATGTCACTAGATGATGATACAACTCATGTGTGTAGTTTCTGATCAACTTATTGTTGACAGTTGAATCCTATGTGTTGCTTTCAGAGACTACTTCTATCAGTTTGGGGAGATCCGCTCGATCAATGTGTCCAAGCAGCAGTGTGCTTTCATTCAGTTCACCTCTAGAATCTCTGCCGAGGCCGCTGCGGAGAAGTCCTTTAACAAGTTGATCTTGAATGGTCGTCGGCTCAATGTCAAGTGGGGAAGATCTCAAGGTCAGCTAGCAGCAGCAGGGAAGCTAGAGGATGCCCGGCCACTCGCGGCCTTGCAGCCAGTTCCAGGCCTGCCCCAAGGTGAGTTTCTTGAAAAGCATGGAAATATTGATAGCGTACAGTAGTTTATCTGTGTTTTGCATTCTTCTTCTTCTTTCATCTGGAATGTTGTTTTGGATGTAATTACATTGTGCCTGTTTACAGCAGAGCTGTGATATTTGCACCTTTCGGTCGTCACATCTGACTTCTTTGGGCATTTGATGACCGGGTTAACCTTCCTGGGTATTGCATTCTATTATTGTTGCTGCCACAATGCGTTACTTACTCCTGATGATCAGAAAGCTTTGTAGTATCTAGTGGCTTGTAGCATGCCTGTTGCCCCTGTGGTATGGGTTCAAATTCACATAGAGACAGAGCTTTGACAAATGGACCCGGTTCCTAGGTCGACCCGGCCCTGATATGGGTACCAGGAAATGTGTGGGGAAGTAGAGGCGGCCAGCGTGATATTGGCCACATCAAAACCTCCAGTGCTGATTCAGCTATACACATATGGAGGGATCACTAGATACTCTATGCACGTAAAACCGGCGAATACATTTGTTTAGTCATTACTTACTTTACACAGGTTTTGACGAGCAAGGGGATCGACTTCATTGCACCAGGTTTTCTGCCATAAGGCTCAGTCTCTTTCCGCTTGGTGACCTGCCGAAAGTGTCAAACAAAGTACAAACTCCATATCTCCAGCAACGACCCCCAGGAGAGTCTGAGAAAATTGCACTTTGTACCCCACAGAAACCAAAAAGCACTGTGATATGTGAGCAGTTTTGTCCATAACTCTTGTTATTTGCTACACATATTTAATATTAGTTTTGTTTGATGACTTTTTTCTTCACTGTATTCAGCTCTGCCCATGCCCCCGGAAGAGCTGACCAACAACTACTTCAACTTACCCGCCGCCCCCAGCCCGGGACCTCCGCAGATGTTTGGGCTTCCGCCTGGAATTCCACAGCCTCCTAGGGGGTTCCCACCGATGATGAGGGGACCGTCTCCTGTGTTTCTGGGTGGGATGCTGAGAGCTCCACCTCCTCCAGGTATGTAAATTTTCTCTTCTCTTTACCAGGTGTGTAGATGTGTAGTCATGGTGATGTAATTTAATTGTTGGTATCTTTACAATGTAGACACATAATGTAGCAGTCTAATGTTTCTGTGAGAGTGCTCGCTCTTAACCTTCCTGTATGCTGATGCAAAGGTAGTTAACCCTTGCACCCGTCAGCTGGACTAAAATGTAAATTTTACAATAATTTACAGCAATAACATGGCTCGAGACACAGACATTCACTAGGGCGTGTTTCCTTAGCGACTCAATGAGCATGATCAAGAGGATAGAGGTGGGGTGGATCCGAAGAGAATGGTTGCTGTCTCTGAAGCGGTCTCGGCTGGCAAAGATTAGTTTCATCTTCGTGCCAGGGCATGCGGGAGTACAAGGAAATGAGCGGGCTGACAAGCCCGCAGGTGTGGCTACGGTGGAGGGCGGACGCGCCATGGACCAGGCTGACATTCTGAATGCTCTACGAGAAGTAAGACTTTTGTGTGAACCAAGTGATGACTGAATCTACAACCATGGTCAGACTGCGAGAGCAGCAAATTAAAAGAGGGATGGTCAAACAAGAACACTATGCAGGAAGCCAGAGAAGATTGATAAACCAACACAGAACTGGCGTCGTTAGTCGCTACACGCTGCAGGTTTTGCTGTTGAGGGGATCCGAGCACTTATGGACTGAATGGTTCGATGTGCAATGAGGATGATCTGTTGACCAACTAACTAAGCTGGACTAAAATGTTGACTTGTCCTTGACTTGGGGACATAAATTACAAGCACCTCAGAAGTCGGAGTGGATTCACCTGATGGCAAGGGACACTGGTAATAGGGAATACGCCCCAGTAATGGCGGCTACTAGAAATAGTAGCACGTGTATGAGCTATGCTTGAGTTCAAAGCACACATAAAATAAATGAACACATGAACAGGAAGAACCTCATATCTTTTAGTAGAATCATGTCATGAACCAACACATATGATGAGATGTATCAAAGGTTATAGATGGGGCACAAGTGTTAATAGAAGATCATGTCCAGCAAGGCATTTAGTAGACTAAAATTTATATAGGAGCAAGAGGTTTGTTAGAAGTGGGTATAGAAATCAAGCATCCAGGATACCAGGAAGATGACGCATATTACAAACTCTACATAGTGAAAATGTAGCAGTCTTCATACTCTGAACAGGACATAACAGGCTGAAATATCATTTGCTTAATAACTTAATGATAAGAGATATGGTGACCGTAATGTGTAGGATGAAAGTTGCTGCAAGTGTTCAACATATGCAGAACAGAAAATTACTTTGGCCTATATCTGCTCCATTTGCGGACAAACTCTGTGAAGAAGTCAACGAGCTTAAGTTGACTGCTGCTTTCTTTACGTATAGTCTGGTTGACCGCTGAAGGTGTACGAAGAAGAAGATTATGCAAGCGTTATCTGTCACCCAGCCGCTAAATGTTTAACAAATTGGGTAAAAATTAGCTGGGAAATGATTAACACATTTGGGAAAATAGCCAGAGGGTGATTCATACATTGGATCAAATAGACCGAGGTTGATTCATAAATTGGATAAAATAGTCAGAAATTGGGTACAATATTTAGAGAGTTCATAAATTGAATAAAACAACTAGAGAATTGTTCAGAAATTTGATAAATTAGCCAGAGAATTGTTTATACATTGGATAAAATAGCTGTAAAATTCCAAGTCTGCAGATTGCACATCAGAGAGACAGTAGAGCCGTGCAATGATTATTCTGCTCATATGACTGCTAATATGCCCATGTTAACTTGACCATCTTGACTTTGATGTAATTTCTTTGATATCATTTGTTGCAGGTGTCAGACTGCCACCGCCACCTCCGGGTGTTCTACCCATGAGGCCACCTCCAGGGATGCCCCCTCCAAGCAAGCCTCAGCAAAGGGGCCCAGCCCTTGTGCACTACCCGTCACAGGACCCCACCAGAATGGGGGCTGTGCAGTCATCTAGTGCCAGCGATTGAATATGTATAAATTAATATAAATTGTTGTGAATAGCTAGAACTGCCAGTCTGTCTTCTCTGTTAAATGCCAGCCAGGCTGTAACCCTGTGTATAAGTTTTACATCATTTTGGTGGTCAGTCTTCTTCTCTGGCTCTTGATTACTGAACTACAAAGCTGTCAGTAAACGTTACTCCTTTTGGCATCTCCACTTTTTTTAGAACCCTTTTCACACCCTAAGGCAGAAGGAGTAAGCCATAAAGCCGTTGCGTTGGCAAGATTGCAGGTAAAGAAAATTGTCCTACAGGGTTAAAAATTAGTTGCATAGCCTTTACAGGACATCACAGTCAACCAGAGCATAATTTGGCTGTTTAGGATCTCTTGGCAAGTTTGCGTTCAGTAGTTTGCCATTGCGTTCTGAACGACCGGCACCCGTACCATTTTATATTTATAAAAAAAAACCAACGCAAGGCGGTTCTATGAGTAGATTTAGTTCATGACCTCGGATGGACTCTGTCTTAGAGAAGCACGTTCCACAAAAGTTGGACACTGACCTTTGAGATGGATAACAGGGTGTGATGGATTCGCCTCCATACAGGAACAGAGAAGGAGGAGACGGGTTTGAATCTGGTGTGCTTGTGTTGTATAGTTGACTGTTGTCATGGAAACCATTATTAGATGGAGGGAGCTTGGCTAAGAGGATAGTGTCCTGATCTGGCTCAGGTGGTACCAGGTTTGATCTCATCTCTTGTGCCTTGTATGAAATGAAGGAATACAAGCAGAGGAACATTATTTTAGTACAGGTAACTTGAACTTGTCTCTCTGGATTAGAGATTACACGGCTTTCTCCGTAATCTCGTATACTCTTGTGGTTAGCGTGACGTTGTGCGAGAATTGGTAACGGTTCTCTCTGCGCCGGTAACTTACGGGGTATTTGAGCTGGTCGCTCAGAAAGCAGTGGCATACTACTGAGCGTAATCTTGCCAAGAAATCAACAGTCAGCTGAAAGATGCTGGTGTCGACAGCAATGTCCTGTAAAGGGATATGCGGGGGGAAAAAAAACACCTTGAACTTTCATGGAAGAGGAATGAAGAGTGTCAGGCCAGAACCTAATCCAGAAGATGTATTCATGTTACATTTGTGTAATAATAGATCTTTAATGCATTGTGTGTATAGTGCAGAAGAATAGACAGATCATCTTGGCTTGAAGAGGATGGTACTGTAGGGAGTGACCAGAGGACCTGATTGACACTCATCACCTTGAGGAAAGACCACAGGACATATAATCAGACTGCTACAGTACCATTAGTATTGGGACTCTTCTCTGGCTGTTGCAGATGAAGGCGGAGCACGTATGGGAATGTTCTGAGTGCTGTGATGTTGGTTCTTAACAACTCAATTCAGTTGCATCTGAGGAATGTCTTTGGCTGAATCCAAATTATAAACATCTAGCTTAGAACACTCTTCATCTTCATTTCATAATAGAGGGATGTAGTGTTGTGCCTGAGTTAAAGAAATTAGTTGAGTTATTAGTGGATGCGAAAGAATGTGTGATTGTTTTAGTCGAGTTAAATAGAGCGGCCGAGTGACTAGTTTATGTGAAAGAACATGTGATTGTTTTGGCTGAGTTAAATACATCATTGAGTGGCTAGTCCATCCAGAGTCTCAGTTCAGAAGATAGAGGGGCTGAAACATTCTGCGAAGGGCAAACTACTTCTGATCATCTCGGCCTTACTCTGCAGCAGAGTTGTCAGATGACATCAGTTGAGTGTGTGCTGGCAGAATTGTGGTTGTTGTGCCCAAAATAACGACATCAGCAGAGTTGTCAGATGACATCAGTTGAGTGTGTGCTGGCAGAATTGTGGTTGTTGTGCCCAAAATAATGACATCAGCTGAGTTGTCAGATGACATCAGTTGAGTGTGTGCTGGCAGAATTGTGGTTGTTGTGCCCAAAATAATGACATCAGCTGAGTTGTCAGATGACATCAGTTGAGTGTGTGCTGGCAGAATTGTGGTTGTTGTGCCCAAAATACGACATCAGCAGAGTTGTCAGATGACATCAGTTGAGTGTGTGCTGGCAGAATTGTGGTTGTTGTGCCCAAAATAACGACATCAGCAGAGTTGTCAGATGACATCAGTTGAGTGTGTGCTGGCAGAATTGTGGTTGTTGTGCCCAAAATAACGACATCAGCAGAGTTGTCAGATGACATCAGTTGAGTGTGTGCTGGCAGAATTGTGGTTGTTGTGCCCAAAATAACGACATCAGCAGAGTTGTCAGATGACATCAGTTGAGTGTGTGCTGGCAGAATTGTGGTTGTTGTGCCCAAAATAACGACATCAGCAGAGTTGTCAGATGACATCAGTTGAGTGTGTGCTGGCAGAATTGTGGTTGTTGTGCCCAAAATAACGACATCAGCAGAGTTGTCAGATGACATCAGTTGAGTGTGTGCTGGCAGAATTGTGGTTGTTGTGCCCAAAATAACGACATCAGCAGAGTTGTCAGATGACATCAGTTGAGTGTGTGCTGGCAGAATTGTGGTTGTTGTGCCCAAAATAATGACATCAGCAGAGTTGTCAGATGACATCAGTTGAGTGTGTGCTGGCAGAATTGTGGTTGTTGTGCCCAAAATAACTGACATCAGCAGAGTTGTCAGATGACATCAGTTGAGTGTGTGCTGGCAGAATTGTGGTTGTTGTGCCCAAAATAATGACATCAGCAGAGTTGTCAGATGACATCAGTTGAGTGTGTGCTGGCAGAATTGTGGTTGTTGTGCCCAAAATAACGACATCAGCAGAGTTGTCAGATGACATCAGTTGAGTGTGTGCTGGCAGAATTGTGGTTGTTGTGCCCAAAATAACTGACATCAGCAGAGTTGTCAGATGACATCAGTTGAGTGTGTGCTGGCAGAATTGTGGTTGTTGTGCCCAAATAACTGACATCAGCAGAGTTGTCAGATGACATCAGTTGAGTGTGTGCTGGCAGAATTGTGGTTGTTGTGCCCAAAATAATGACATCAGCAGAGTTGTCAGAAGACATCAGTTGAGTGTGTGCTGGCAGAAGTGTGGTTGTTGTGCCCTAAATAATGACATCAGCAGAGTTGTCAGAAGACATCAGTTGAGTGTGTGCTGGCAGAAGTGTGGTTGTTGTGCCCTAAATAATGACATCAGCAGAGTTGTCAGATGACATCAGTTGAGTGTGTGCTGGCAGAAGTGTGGTTGTTGTGCCCAAAATAATCACATCAGCTGAGTTGCTAGTGTCTCCACTTAAAGAGTTAATTGCATATCCTTTACACAATGTCACTGTTAACCCCAGCATTGTTTTGGCTGTTCGTGATTTACTTTCAGTAGTTTGCCATTGCTTTCTGAATGCTCATACAATTGTATGAAAACCAATGCAAGGCGGTCTGCTTGCAAATATCCAGCAGCTGTATTTTGAACATATGTGGGATTTCTGGTCACATTTGTAACACATTCACCACAGGACCAGTGTACCCTGACATTGTCAAAATATAGGTAGATTCACTGGGCTGAAACATGCAGGACAAATGTAACCCATTCACCACAGCACCAGTATACCCTGACATTGTCAAAATATAGGTAGATTCACTGGGCTGAAACATGCAGGACAAATGTAACCCATTCACCACAGGCACCAGTGTACCCTGACATTGTCAAATATAGGTAGATTCACTGGGCTGAAACATGCAGGACAAATGTAACCCATTCACCACAGCACCAGTGTACCCTGACATTGTCAAAATATAGGTAGATTCACTGGGCTGAAACATGCAGGACAAATGTAACCCATTCACCACAGCACCAGTGTACCCTGACATTGTCAAAATATAGGTAGATTCACTGGGCTGAAACATGCAGGACAAATGTAACACGGTCAATACAGTTGTTACCTTAGCTCTGTATTTAGTATGTGTACCACCCGAGCAGACATTCTCAGGTTATGTGTATGGTCTTATGTAACTTAGTAATCTAACTCATTATGACTGATTATTGTCAATGTTTCTTATCATTTAATGATTAAACTGGACATTTTAAATATCTTGTCAGATTCCTTAATTTCTCAGTCTTGCTTCAAAGAAGTGTGGATTTATTATGTATTATGTATATTCCCAGGACCCTCTTGAGATGAGTGTAGGCTTGAAACAAAACAAAATGTATTGGGTGAAGCAATTCATCCAGTCATTTATAGGAATAAAAAATCAGGATAATAAAAATTCTGTTGATGTATGCTCATTTTCTGTGTAATAGTATCTGTCTTTGCTTGTCTTCTTCCGTGTAGTATAGAGATAACAACTTCTGCCTTTCCAGTTAAATTAACAATTGTATGAAAGTTACGATAATACAGTGTGAACATAAGCAGTTAAATTAACAATTGTATGAGAGTTACAACAATAATACTGTGTGAACATAAGCAGTGAAATTAACAATTGTATGAGAGTTACAACAATAGTACTGTGTGAACAAAAACAGGTAAATTAACAATTGGGATGGGGGTGACATATTCACTGTAACGAATTATGAGTGCAAGACTTTCAAAGAGGATGAATACAGGGCAGAAGTCATCATTGGAGAAGCCAGATTTCTTCTGTATGATTTGGCCAGAAAATGAAATAGGATACCATGAATCCACACCATTGCGTGGTTAGCATAGCTATTTGGATAAAAGTGCTCGGTTTTAAACACTCAGTGTGCTGCTGCAGAGAGAATGGGCTCAGCTCCTACACCGCTCAGTTGGACTAAAGTGTTGACATCTCGTCCTTGGCTTGGGGACATAAATTACAAGTACCTTAGAAGTTGGAGCAGGCTCGCCTGATGGCGCGAGGCACTGGTAATAGGGAAAACTAACCCACAAGCAAAAGTCAGTCCAGTGCACTAGAAGTTATAACATGTGTATGGACTACGCTTGAGTTCAAAGTGAGTGGGGGGAAATGCATTCCAGACATTCTTATGCCTATTCTACCATCTTCTTTGTTAACCAGCAAAGAGACCCAGTACTGATGGTACCACTGGCAGCCAGATTAAAACGTCCATCTGTGTTTTCATCTACATGTTCAGTGTTGTCCACGACCCTTGATGTATCAGCCTCTCCAGGTGTGGGTCTTTTGTCTTCATCACATTTACCTTGTCATAAACTTGCTTGTTGCCCAAAGAAGTGCCAGTAGCCAGTCCATCGGTCTGTTAATATCCTTGCATACCTGCATTTCCAGGGCAGACAACACATAATACCCTCTTGAACTTCATCTTTTCAACCGATACAAGCAACTGCACGCTACATTTGATTATAATTTACGTAACAAGCTTTGCTAGTCTGTCACAAACACAACATGTAGTTCTGCACTAATCTCCAGCCATGGGATCACCGGTGTGACAGCTTCCACCTCCATTCTCATGAATTTGTGGTGTAATGTACCAGAGGCCACAACAAAACATAAGGGAACATTCCTTGATGGTTGGAGTTTTCAAGAGGAAGAAACAATCACACACCACACTCAATCAAGAAGAAGAAACAATCACACACCACACTCGATCATGAAAAAGAAACAATCACACACCACTCTTGGTGGGGTAGGGAACCTATGATTTGCTTGTTCAAAAATTACATGGTTAAGGATTGCGTTGTTAATGATTCTTTTGTCAACGATTGCGTGGTCAAGGATTGTGTGATCAAGGATGGGTTAAGGCTGCTGTTCCCCTAAACTTTGGGACTAAGCCTGCTGATATTGAAATAGCTCACATCTGTGAAGATCGAATCCCAGCTTGTCCATGCGTGCTCCGGTGAACCATGGGTACATCCTGATACGTCTATTCGTAGACGGGAAGCTCCAGTAACTGTCCTCACGTCCAGCAGGTTTCTGTGCTCGGCGACAGGAAGGAGACATATACAACACAGTCCCTGGGATGGTACTGAGGTATCGGCTTGGGAGAGAAGTTTCTACATTAACCCCAGTCTGATAGAGAAGCTTGCCCTTTGTCATGGCCTAGACAACCTGGGTGTCAATATCTCGGGCTAGGAGTTAAGCTCTTTCAGAGGAGTCCCACCAAGGAAACGCGCTTCTGGGTGCAACGTTGGACATGCAGCAAATTTATTGACAGCATTAACGCGGAGACAGCTAGTGCAGTAACACCGAGTGGAAGAACGGTTAACGGAATTTGTCCATAACAGACTGAACATGAGAAAATGAGTTACAAGTGGTATGGCTGCAAGCGACAGGATCAACTGAATTGGCCCGGGTTTTAACCAGTCTGGTTTGGAGTCTCTGAGAAGAACGGAATGTCACCTGCCGAGAGCTCACACGAGGCAGAACTCCGAAGCCACAATGATCGACTTTCAAAGGTCTTCGGAAAAAATTGCAGGCGTGGTCTGAATAACGCAGTTCGGAAACGAACTCACGATCTTCCAAATGCGAGGCAAGCCGATTGACGCCTTGGCCACGAAGAGCCACACACGATAAAAGTGTGTGCCATTTGGTGTCGAGCATTTGTACGTGTATGTCTGTTTGATCTCAATCAGAAATGTTGCCACAAACCCCAGTTTTGGAGTACGTTTGTTTGATCTCATTCAGCAATGTTGCCACAAATCCCAGTTTTGTAGTACTTATTTGTTTGTTTCCTCCCAAATCCATGATATGAATGAATCAAGTAAACGAGAAATAGAATCGGTAAGCTTTACTAGAACATGATCACAAGTGAAAAAAAAAAAATGAACGTTGCTTCGGAAGCCTTCGTCAGCAGACACAGAACAAACTCTCACTGACGCAACTACATGAAAAACTGCATGAAAATCAATCATGTGCCATGCCGGAAAGCGTGGGCGGTCATGACTCGCCATTTCACTCGATCACCAGTGTCGTGGATCAGCTCAGTGTTCCTGTCTCGTCCATGCCATGTGGCCAAGCCATCCAGGTATTTTCCTCTCGGTCTTCCTCTTGGTCTGTTCCTCTCGATCTTGCCAGTTGTCACTAAGTTCTCCAATCCATTTCTTCTCATAATATGTCCAAAAAATTTTGACTGTTTACGTCTAATTTCTCTAATCAGTTTACGAAGTTCATTTGTCTCCTGTAGTACTTGGTCATTGGTTTTTCTGTCTGTCCATGGTATTCTTTGCATTTTCCTCAGAAACCACATTTCTGCAGCCATCAGATGCTTTTTAGCTTGACTGTTCATTGTCCAAGTTTCACATCCATACAAAAGAACAGGCTCTATGTATCCCCTCAACACTCTTTTTCTCGTTTCAATTGTCATCTTTTTATTGGTCAGAATGTTTTTCATCTTCCTAAGGGCTACTTTCGCCATGTCGATTCTTGTTCTAATCTCTTCAAGGCATCTCCCATCAGATGTTATGACTGTTCCAAGATAATTGTACCGATTCACCTGTTGAAGAATATTTCCATTTACTTGTATATTACATTGTGGCACTTCTTCCTTCCTACTGACGACCATAACCTGAATCTTTTTACAATTTAATTCTAACCCCAGTTGCTCACTGTGTACAACAACCGCATCTACTAATTGTTGCAGGTCCTGCGCATTGTCTGCAATTAATACATGAAAATTAATGCATGAAAATCAATGCATGAAAATACGAGTATAAATAAACGTGACTTATCTGTTTCCTTACTACGGACTTGTGTAGGTGTGTGTAGGTCAACGCCCGGTGTCTAGGTGAAGAATATGAGTCCATGATAGAACTTTTGCTGTGGCAATAATTCACAAGCGAGAAGGATTCCGGAAACAAATGCAGACGTCAAACTGGTGAGAAAAGTCAAACAAGCATCACGCAGAGATACCGATTTTCCGGGAGCAGCTGCAGTTTTTGTTTTGTATGGTTTATGTCCGGTTGACTGTTTCCACGTATCAATCAATCCCAGAAGAATGATTGTACTGTGTAGCTGTGCATCTAGCTCACGTGTTTCCAGAACCCCAAGGGGATTAAATATCTAGACAATGTTTGTTCAGAGGGCGGAAGATCCGACAGAGAGATAGTCACAAGATGTCCAAAGGCAAACGGTTTCTTGTCAATTGTCAATTTTACTCAACCAACCGAAGATTATGATGACAGTCAGGGGACAGATGATAAACAGTATATGTTTCCCGTCACGCTACTATCAATATCAAACTTGGTTCCTGTCAATATAGCATCAGGAAAAACCGTCAGATGTGAGAGGAAATGCTTGGTAAAGTCTGGCGCGGACTCCCAGAAGAGAGAATGCGAAATCTCATCATAACTAGGATATGTGTAAACTGATGTATCCATTTCACCGAGAGACAACAAATAAAGTTGTTTAGACAACTGGTGAGACTGGAACCTGATCAATAGCCGCTAAAAGCAAATAAATGCATCAAACACAGAGCCAGGGGATGATCAAAGATGGGGGGGGGGGGGGGGGGGGGAGACAATATCGAAGCTACTCTAAATGAATGAACATGATACAGCTTAACCAAGGCGATACAACTAAACCAAGGCGATACAATTCAATCAAGGCGATATAATTAAACCAAGGCGTTATAATTAAACCAAGGCGATGCAATTCAACTAAGGTGATACAACTAAACCAAGGCGATACAACTAAACCAAGGTGATATAATTCAATCAAGGCGATATAATTAAACCAAGGCGTTATAATTAAACCAAGGCGATGCAATTCAACTAAGGTGATACAACTAAACCAAGGTGATACAACTAAACCAAGGTGATACAACTAAACCAAAGCGATACAACTAAACCAAGGCGTTATAATTAAACCAAGGCGATGCAATTCAACTAAGGTGATACAACTAAACCAAGGCGTTATAATTAAACCAAGGCGATGCAATTCAACTAAGGTGATACAACTAAACCAAGGTGATACAACTAAACCAAGGTGATACAACTAAACCAAAGCGATACAACTAAACCAAGGCGTTATAATTAAACCAAGGCGATGCAATTCAACTAAGGTGATACAACTAAACCAAGGCGATACAACTAAACCAAGGTGATACAACTAAACCAAGGTGATACAACTAAACCAAGGCGATACAACTAAACCAAGGTGATACAACTAAACCAAGGCGATACAACTAAACCAAGGTGATACAACTAAACCAAGGCGATACAACTAAACCAAGGTGATACAACTAAACCAAGACGATACAACTAAACCAAGGTGATACAACTAAACCAAGGTGATATAATTCAATCAAGGCGATATAATTAAACCAAGGCGTTATAATTAAACCAAGGCGATGCAATTCAACTAAGGTGATACAACTAAACCAAGGTGATACAACTAAACCAAGGCGATACAACTAAACCAAGGCGTTATAATTAAACCAAGGCGATGCAATTCAACTAAGGTGATACAACTAAACCAAGGCGATACAACTAAACCAAGGTGATACAACTAAACCAAGGCGATACAACTAAACCAAGGCGATACAACTAAACCAAGGTTATACAACTAAACCAAGGTGATACAACTAAACCAAGGCGATACAACTAAACCAAGGCGATACAACTAAACCAAGGTGATACAACTAAACCAAGGCGATCCAACTAAACCAAGGTGATACAACTAAACCAAGGTGATACAACTAACCCTCAAGTTGATACAACTAAACCTCTAGTTGATACAACTAAACCTCAAGTTAATACAACTAAACCTCTAGTTGATACAACTAAACCTCAAGTTGATACAACTAAACCTCAAGTTAATACAACTAAACCTCTAGTTGGTACAACTAAACCTCTAGTTGATACAACTAAACCTCTAGTTGATACAACTAAACCTCTAGTTGATACAACTAAACCTCAAGTTAATACAACTAAACCTCTAGTTGATACAACTAAACCTCAAGTTGATACAACTAAACCAAGGCGATACAACTAAACCTCAAGTTGATACAACTAAACCTCAAGTTGATACAACTAAACCTCAAGGCGATACAACTAAACCTCAAGGCGATACAACTAAACCAAGGCGATACAACTAAACCTCAAGGCGATACAACTACACCTCAAGGCGATACAACTAAACCTCAAGTTGATACAACTAAACCTCAAGTTGATACAACTAAACCTCAAGTTGATACAACTAAACCTCAAGTTGATACAACTAAACTTCAAGTTGATACAACTAAACCTCAAGTTGATACAACTAAACCTCAAGTTGATACAACTAAACCTCAAGGCGATACAACTAAACCAAGGCGATACAACTAAACCTCAAGTTGATACAACTAAACCTCAAGGCAATACAACTAAACCAAGGCGATACAACTAAACCTCAAGGCGATACAACTACACCTCAATGGTGATACAACTTAAACTCAAGTGATACAAACTAAACCTCAAGGTTGATACAAACTAAACCTCAAGGCGATACAACTAAACCTCAAGGCGATACAACTAAACCTCAAGTTGATACAACTAAACCTCAAGGCGATACAACTAAACCAAGACGATACAACTAAACCTCAAGTTGATACAACTAAACCTCAAGGTGATACAACTAAACCTCAAGGCGATACAACTAAACCTCAAGGCGATACAACTAAACCTCAAGTTGATACAACTAAACCTCAAGGCGATACAACTAAACCAAGGCGATACAACTAAACCTCAAGTTTATACAACTAAACCTCAAGGCGATACAACTAAACCAAGGCGATACAACTAAACCTCAAGGCAATACAACTAAACCTCAAGTTGATACAACTAAACCTCAAGTTGATACAACTAAACCAAGGCGATACAACTAAACCTCAAGTTGATACAACTAAACCTCAAGGCGATACAACTAAACCAAGGCGATACAACTAAACCTCAAGGCAATACAACTAAACCTCAAGTTGATACAACTAAACCTCAAGTTGATACAACTAAACCAAGGCGATACAACTAAACCTCAAGGCGATACAACTAAACCTCAAGTTGATACAACTAAACCTCAAGGCGATACAACTAAACCAAGGCGATACAACTAAACCTCAAGGCAATACAACTAAACCAAGGCGATACAACTAAACCTCAAGGCGATACAACTAAACCAAGGCGATACAACTAAACCAAAGCGATACAACTAAACCTCAAGTTGATACAACTAAATCAAGGCGATACAACTAAACCAAGGCGATACAACTAAACCTCAAGTTGATACAACTAAACCTCAAGTTGATACAACTAAACCTCAAGTTGATACAAACTAAACCTCAAGTTGATACAACTAAACCTCAAGTTGATACAACTAAACCTCAAGTTGATACAACTAAACCTCAAGTTGACACAACTAAACCTCAAGTTGATACAACTAAACCTCAAGTTGATACAACTAAACTTCAAGGCGATAAAACTAAATCAAGGCGATACAACTAAACCTCAAGTTGATACAACTAAACCTCAAGGCAATACAACTAAACCAAGGCGATACAACTAAACCTCAACGCGATACAACTAAACCTCAAGTTGATACAACTAAACCTCAAGGCGATACAACTAAACCAAGGCGATTCAACTAAACCTCAAGGCGATACAACTAAACCTCAAGGCGATACAACTAAACCTCAAGGCGATACAACTAAACCTCAAGGCGATACAACTAAACCTCAAGGCGATACAACTAAACCAAGGTGATACAACTAAACCAAGGCGATACAACTAAACCTCAAGGCGATACAACTAAACCTCAAGGCGATACAACTAAACCAAGGCGATACAACTAAACCAAGGCGATACAACTAAACCAAAGCGATACAACTAAACCTCAAGGCGATACAACTAAACCAAGGCGATACAACTAAACCTAAGCGATGCAACTAAACCAAAGCGATACAACTAAACCAAGGCGATACAACTAAACCAAGGCGATACAACTAAACCAAACATCTGACCTTGGAACGCAAGCCACACGCTTAACGGTAAATCTGGTGGAGGGAATGTAGTGGTGTGACAGAGTCACCGACGTGAAGTCCGTGGTGTGACAGAGTCACCGACGTGAAGTCCGTGGTGTGACAGAGTCACCGACGGGAAGCCCGTGGATAGAGCTGGACAATTGTCAGTGAATCAAGAAGTGATGGGATGATGTCAGCGCTGGACAGTGTACAAGTCGAGAATATTAGAGTTTCGTAAGCACGCTTACCCGCTTTCGAAACGCAGCGGCGACCGATTTGGCAGCAGACGGAGTTGCGCTGGGTTTAAAACGAGTTAGTATGGGAGCCTGTCGTTCCGATAATGGCAAATTATCGAACGTAAACTTGCCAAGACATCTAAAACAGCAGTAAGATGCTGGTGCTGACAGCGATGTCCTGAAAAAAACAAGTGTAACTATAGAAAGGCCTTTATCTGCACATATCAAAAGAAAATATTTTAGCCATTGTCGTCTTTGGACAACAATCACCTTGCAATTAATATCCTGTTTGTGGCTAACTCGGTCACATGGTTATTAATATGAGCCAGGGATGAACCCTAATATAACTTCTTTTGTGAGGTTGAACGGGGTAGAGGCAGTACTGCACTGATATACTCCAGTCTTGACAGACCATAGTTTGTTACATTGTGCTTCAAAATAAATTAAAAAGCATAATAGCTACAAGCCATGGCGGTAAGAACAGGGATGGAGTTATACCTCTCGTTTGCACAAAGCTTGGGCTGAATTTAGAGACGATGTGTTGTCTATACTGCATTACCCCTCTCTCGACTTGCCTACTTTACTCCAGAGGAAAGGTAACAACAATAAATCTGGAACAAATCAAGCTGCAGAAACTGCCGGATCAGCAAAGCAATGCTCTAATGTTCCGCCTGTCGGAGTTTCGATCCTAGACCAGTTGCCAACCAAGGCTTAGGGCCAGGTCTGCCTGCCAAACCATTTAGTCTTTAGATTGCGTTTCCTGGCATGAGGATAAGGCCTGTACCCTAACAAATGCGCCCCTTCACCCGAAGCCGTTGGGTAGGGGTAATGTTATAAAGGAAAAGAAATAGGGAAAGACCTCAAAGCACACGGAGGAGAAAAGTCGAAACGGAGTTAAATAATATGGGAAGCCGTGGAGGAAGTGGCATATGATAACAAAGTATAGGGCTGACTGGGGTGAGCTGGTTGAGGACCCACGGCCCAATGGGAGATAATAGGCATAAGAAAGTACTTGTGGAACAGCGTTCACTGTCCCAAGGCCACCTACGAGGGCATGTATTAGAGGTAGAACTACCAAACAGGGCAATAGTTGTCAATATCTAGGCCACACGGATAACATATGATGGGAGATGTAACACGGAGATACAGGAAAGAATCGTCATAATCTAAAGATTTGTTTAGAAGAATGGACAACGTCATTAGTTAGTTAGTCTTTCCTCTTGAGCCTAAGTCGGCGCATAGGGCAGAAGTCATGGCTCTCCATGTCTGGCGGTTCGCTGCTACCTGTTGTAGATCTTGGATGTCATGGAAATCACAAATATTACAAGTACATAACTGAGAGAAGAGATGGATTGAAAAACTTGGTGACGGCTGGCCACATTTGGGGGGAAGGGAGCGGGAGAGGGCTGATAAGTAGGTGTCTGGACCGTGTGGCAGCGTGGCATGGTCGAGGCGGAAACACGGAGCTGATCCACGACTCTGGTGATCGTGCGAGATGGCGCAAAACATGACCGCACACGCTTATCGGCATGACACATAATGATGGTGACAACAATTGACTCACTGACACGCAAAACAATATGCGGTCTGTTCTTCAGTAAGGATCCACAAGCTTGACATAAGAATACAAAATGAAAACAGTTAAGTGTGTATGGCACCTGCGAAAACGTGAGAGATAATAAACACAGACACAGTGTACATACGTTACAAGCGTTGATTTTCGAGAATTCGCTAGACGGTGATGCTGTCATCTACACAGATGGGTCGGTCGTCCTACATGTGAGAAGCTCATGGGCCTTTACAGCTCGGGCCGGAGGGAGGATTGTGAAGGAGGACTCTGGTGCGTTTGTTGAGACCACAGGTAGCCTGACTATGGCAGTTCTGGCAGTAAGTAAAGCAATAACATGGCTCAAGACACAGATATTAACTAGGGCATGTTACTTTAGCGACTCAATGAGCATGCCCAAGAGGACATAGATGGGTTGGGTAGAGAGGGGTTGCTGCCTCTGGAGCGGTCTCGGCTGGCAAAGATTAGTTTCATCTTGCCAGAGCATGCGGCAGTACAAGGAAATGAGCGGGCTGACAAGCTCGCAGGTGAGGCTACTGTGGAGAGCGGACGCGCCATGGACCAGGCTGACATTCTGAATGCTCTACGAGAAGTATAACTTTTGCGAGAACCAAGTGATGACTGTGAATCTACAACCATGGCCAGACTGCGAGAACAGCAAATTAAAAGAGGGGTGGCCAAACAAGAACACTACGCAGGAAGCCAAAGAAGATTGATAAACCAACACAGAACTGGCGTCGTTAGCCGCTACACGCTGCGGGATTTGCTGAGGAGGGGATCCGAGCATTTATGGACTGAATGGTTCGATGTGCAATGAGGATGATCTGTCGACTAACTAACTAACTAACTAACTAACTAACTAACTAACTAACTAACTAACTAACTAACTAACCAGCCAACCAGCCAACCAACCAACCAACCAACTAACTGACTGACTGACTGACTGACTGACTGACTGACTGACTGACTGACTACCCTTACAACGAACACAAATCCGGCAATCGGAAGTCACAGTGTAAACATAATACTGATAATAATAATCGTAAATCTAAGATGAAAATAAGTTAACCATGATACAACGAATCGACGTTTTGATCTTAGTTGTATTCATCAGGAATAACACAAACAAAAATGTATAGGGCATTTCAACAGCAGAGGTCATATCATTATCATCATGTGCCTTGCCAGCTGGTGTAGGCGCTTATGTCTTTCCATAGATCTCGGTCTTTAGTGCCCTTGATCAACTCTGTTGATGATCTTTCTCCATGCTACCGTCAGTAGTTACAAATGGCGGAATCAGATCTCATTTGGTGGCGCCTCCGCCGATTACCTTGACATGGGCTGATTGAGGTCACTGTCACAATGCTTCCCTCTTGTTCTTCTGGTTGTAATTAAATGGCCATGTTTACCGTGAGGTCTACTCAACTGCCATACAGACTTAGCGTTCAGAGAGCGCACCGTGATTTAGCTCGTTCTTGGGTTCCCTGAAAGCTGAACATCCTGCCTCTGTATCTGCACTCACTTATACAAGACGAGACGACTGTCACACTTAACAACGACTCCAATGCGCATCAGTTGAGTGATCAGTTATATATATTTACAACTGGCCGGCAACAGGTGTTGACATATAGTGTACCTAAGTAATGATCAGACCTTCAGGTGCTTTCATACATTTGACACAGTCGCACTGTTCTGACTAATCTACTCCTACTGGGCAAGGGTGTTGGGTGACTATCTTTAACTCGTTACCTGTGTCTGTGATGTGAGAAGAAGCTACTCATTTGCACTTTCGCGAACACACACGATGCTGAGCACTAGACTCTTCAAGCCGCCGAGTTGGCGATGTAGAACTGCATACGTAAGCTTGCGTCGTCGTTGTCATCCTCTTGATTTGTGTCTAACCTAACCACATTAAAGCTGGGCATCGTAGACTAACTGACTAAAGGCACTCTACGCTTCTACGTGTGAGTCGTGTGGTGGCTGGCGAACAACTGACTCACGACAACCGTTTGGTTGTCAATACACGCACTTGTGACTGTCTCATTTGTTCCGTCCAAGTGCTCTATGGTGCTCATTTTATTAACTTCTTCTAATTCCATGTTCTGATGCACTTGCTCACTCTTTTAATTCTTTCTGGCTGTCATTCGAGCATAACAGTCACTACTTTTCGGTCTCTCAGTTGGGTGGGGTGGGGTGGTATTGCGGGATGATATCTAGGTCATATCTAAATTAACTTTTATGTTTTTGGTTGTGTATTAAAAATGAAACACCACGTGTGTGTGTGTGTGTGTGTGTGTGTGTGTGTGTGTGTGTGTGTGTGTGTGTGTGTGTGTGTGTTACATTCAATGATATTGCATAAGATATTCTTAGTTTTTTCCAAAACGCAGCTCCATATTCTTAATCTTTGATATACATCTGATGTTATGCCCTTAGGTATTTAAAACTATCCACATGATTAAGAAGTTTCCCCACATCTTGGTGTCACCTTTTTCATTGATATTCAAACCAACTTTCTCTCTCTCTCTCTCTCTCTCTCTCTCTCTCTCTCTCTCTCTCTCTCTCTCTCTCTCTCTCTCTCTCTCTCTCTCTCTCTCTCTCTCTGTTACAACAAATATTGTAGATCTGTAGCATTATCCGCCGCAGTGTCATCGGCATATTATCACTTCCTATTAGTATTCCTGGCATCTCTTTTGATCTCATTATTGCCTCACTATAGATCAAAGAATTAGTGACAAGACACATACCTTTATCTGTTCATAATTGTCCTCTTTATTTTCCAATAGCTGCTAGTTCCATTAAACATTATTATTCCTTTCCAACAATGTTAATAGCTTCCAACAAGCGTTATGATTTACGTTATCAAAGATCTATGAATCACAAATATATGTCTTTCTATTGATCTTTCTATTAGTGCTCACAAGGCAACCTATGCAAACAGACGGCTACAAAGAAACTGCGCCGACTGCGAGTTAATATTCAGGTGTATCAGCTCACCGACACCATATCAGGCATTCTCGTTGGAAATAAGTTGAACTCACGACCCAGCCACAAGGACATGAAATGTGAAATGTCTCTATAAGATTCTCTGTGTGTGTGTGTGTGTGTGCGTGCGTGCGTTTGTGCGTGTGTGTGTGCGTGTGCGCGTGATTCTGTCTAACTGCGAATGTGTCTTTCTCTCTGTCTCTCTGTCTCGCTCTCTCTCTCTCTCTCTCTCTCTCTCTCTCTCTCTCTCTCTCTCTCTCTCTCTCTCTCTCTCTCTCTCTCTCTCTCTCTCTCTCTCTCTATCAAGCAGCTCTGGAGTGAATTACCCTGCCTGAGACAGTCACAAGATTACTATGGTGGTGTTTATAAGGCATATTGCATTAAAGATTTTTTTCTCTACGCTGTCTATATTGAACAAGCCTGTAACCAAGACTAAGCTATCAGTTTACCGTTTCTACAGATACATTGATCATTATCTCATATCTTTTGTTCCATAAACATATAGCAAATCAGGTTGGTGTCTGACGTCTGGCACGTGCCTGCTGACTTTGTAATAAGCGTCATGGTTCTGGTGATCCGAATGATCTGATACTCGTTAGTTTCTACACGTATGTCTTATAAGTCTTCTGACTTCACCATGTGTTATGTCTATATCAGCGTGAGATAAGCTTCCAGATTTCCTTACCACCCTGTTTAGCGAAATAATATGGACACTGATAATCTGTGATGTCATACAACCCTAGTTGTTATTGTAACCTTTCATAGCGTTTCAATCAATCAATCAATCATGTGCCATGCCGGAAAGCGTGGGCGGTCATGATTCGCCATTTCACTCGATCACCAGAGTCGTGGATCAGCTCAGTGTTCCTGTCTCGTCCATGCCATGTGGCCAAGCCATCCAGGTATTTTCCTCTCGGTCTTCCTCTTGGTCTGTTCCCTTCTATCTTGCCAGCTGTCACTAAGTTCTCCAGTCCATTTCTTCTCATAACATGTCCAAAAAATTTTGACTGTCTACGTCTAATTTCTCTAATCAATCTACGATTTTCATTTGTCTCTTTAAAAAAAAAAAAAAAAATGTAGTACTTGGTCATTGGTTTTTCACGTGAGCAAATTAAGTCAATTATTTCTTTGTTTTATCGTCTTTAATACCCAACCGATTTCAAGATTCAGAGCGTTTTTCTTTTCTGCATCCAAGATAGTCTTAAAACCTGTCTATAACCTGTATATTCAGAGGCATTTATGCACTAGTCAGTATGTTTAGCTAATTCTCACACGCAAGAAATAGGTCAGGTGCGTACACAATCTAAGTCAAAGATCGAACGGATTAACATTGTGTCAATTGTTTCTTCTGTTTTATCGGTGTAGTAACCGACTTCAATGTTTAAAGAATGATGATCACCATTCATTTCATCCAGTGGGGTTGAAAGTACGGAGCCATGAATTCTAAGATGGGTGATAAGGTGTATTTTGGTTCGAAATGTTCTTTGATAATATGGGCAACGAACGGTTGACGTTCCACACAGTCCTGTTTGCTTCCTGAGTGACTGCACCAATTGCGTAATACTGTACGTCTCGAATTACAGTCTTTGACAGCAGCCTCCCAAGTATTCCAAAAGTGTTTTAGTGAGATCTTCAGAGTGTCTTTAATGCGTCTACTCTGACCGCCTTGGGAGCGTTTACAACAACACATATCACCATAATTCAAATCACATCAAATCAAATCAACTTTATTTTAAAAGGGTCACAAATTGGGCACATTTGGCCCTTCCAATCACTCATCTTTCAGTCATCAAGAGTATTATACATTCACATAGGAAGAAAAAAAAACACATTGTGAAATTAATGTTGTAAACATAAATTCGCTTAGGGAGCCTGCGATCTGGTCTGGGAATCAAGTAACCAACCCACCGAATCTGATTCTTTATTAGTAGAATGTGTTGTGAGCCATACGTGTACCCGAGCGTCAGATGTTTGTCTACTAAACTCAGATGACAACCAACCAAACAGGAGACCACTACTTCACATGTGACAACTTAGACTACCACCATACTCAGACAATAATGTTAAGAGAAACAAAGGGTATAAAGTTTGAAAATAAAATAGAAGAACGGAAAATGTTCGTTTTCTTGGGCATGTGTTCATTTTGTATATGTTTGAACTTTTGACGTTGTCCTTTTTGTTCCATTTTGTATATGTCTTTACTTTGGACTTTGTTCTGTCTCTGTGTTGCGTTTTGCAGATCTTTGTGTCTTTGCACCTGTGTGATATTGTTCTTGTGTATTTGCTCTCGTTTGTCCCATTCTCTATTTGTTCTTGTGTGATATTGTACGTGTCTCTCTGTTCTATTGTGTTTATCAAATGTTTCAATCAACAGCGGTTCAACATGAAAAACAAGCTCATGCAGCAGTCAACCTGAAAGCAAGAAAGACGACATAAAAACAAGAAAGACAAAAACAAACACATTATACCACTAAAAAACCAACAAACCAAAAACTTCATTTTCATAACTCTTATTTTCATCACAACCAATGTGAAATTTTCGTGTACAAAATATATTCAGTGGAGCACTTTTATACTTTAATGTGTTTACATATAGCATTCAATGAAAGACTAGTGAAAAATGTGACATAAAGTGACATATTCACAACACTTAGCCTTTTATTTTTCATCAATGATATACAGTCATAGAGATCACAGTTAGTATGCATATGTTTAGCATACCACAATACCATTTTTATTATTATAACATATATAAAGCATAACTGAACCTTTTAGACAGCAAAATGTAGAAACAGTATTTACACAGTATGGTAGATATTTACCCTAGCAGCAGGACAAGGGAGTGTTATATGTCTTGTAGTGATGTGGTGACATTGTCTGTGTTATATGTCTTGTAGTGATGTAGTGACATTGTCTGTGTTATATGTATTGTAGTGATGTAGTGACATTGTCTGTGTTATATGTCTTGTAGTGATGTGGTGACATTGTCTGTGTTATATGTCTTGTAGTGATGTAGTGACATTGTCTGTGTTATATGTCTTGTAGTGATGTGGTGACATTGTCTGTGTTATATGTCTTGTATTGATGTGGTGACATTGTCTGTGTTATATGTCTTGTAGTGATGTAGTGACATTGTCTGTGTTATATGTCTTGTAGTGATGTGGTGACATTGTCTGTGTTATATGTCTTGTGGTGATGTGGTGACATTGTCTGTGTTATATGTCTTGTAGTGATGTGATGTGGTGACATTGTCTGTGTTATATGTCTTGTAGTGATGTGGTGACATTGTCTGTGTTATATGTCTTGTAGTGATGTAGTGACATTGTCTGTGTTATATGTCTTGTAGTGATGTGGTGACATTGTCTGTGTTATATGTCTTGTAGTGATGTGGTGACATTGTCTGTGTTATATGTCTTGTAGTGATGTAGTGACATTGTCTGTGTTATATGTCTTGTAGTGATGTGGTGACATTGTCTGTGTTATATGTCTTGTAGTGATGTGGTGACATTGTCTGTGTTATATGTCTTGTAGTGATGTGGTGACATTGTCTGTGTTATATGTCTTGTAGTGATGTAGTGACATTGTCTGTGTTATATGTCTTGTAGTGGTGTGGTGACATTGTCTGTGTTATATGTCTTGTAGTGATGTAGTGACATTGTCTGTGTTATATGTCTTGTAGTGATGTGGTGACATTGTCTGTGTTATATGTCTTGTAGTGATGTAGTGACATTGTCTGTGTTATATGTCTTGTAGTGATATAGTGACATTGTCTGTGTTATATGTCTTGTAGTGATGTAGTGACATTGTCTGTGTTATATGTCTTGTAGTGATGTGGTGACATTGTCTGTGTTATATGTCTTGTAGTGATGTGGTGACATTGTCCTGTGTTATATGTCTTGTAGTGATGTAGTTGACATTGTCTGTGTTATATGTCTTGTAGTGATGTGGTGACATTGTCTGTGTTATATGTCTTGTAGTGATGTGGTGACATTGTCTGTGTTATATGTCTTGTAGTGATGTAGTGACATTGTCTGTGTTATATGTCTTGTAGTGATGTGGTGACATTGTCTGTGTTATATGTCTTGTGGTGATGTGGTGACATTGTCTGTGTTATATGTCTTGTAGTGATGTTATGTGGTGACATTGTCTGTGTTATATGTCTTGTAGTGATGTGGTGACATTGTCTGTGTTATATGTCTTGTAGTGATGTGAAGTGGTGACATTGTCTGTGTTATATGTCTTGTAGTGATGTGGTGACATTGTCTGTGTTATATGTCTTGTAGTGATGTGGTGACATTGTCTGTGTTATATGTCTTGTAGTCATGTGGTGACATTGTCTGTGTTATATGTCTTGTAGTGATGTAGTGACATTGTCTGTGTTATATGTCTTGTAGTGATGTGGTGACATTGTCTGTGTATATGTCTTGTGGTGATGTGGTGACATTGTCTGTGTTATATGTCTTGTAGTGATGTGATGTGGTGACATTGTCTGTGTTATATGTCTTGTAGTGATGTGGTGACATTGTCTGTGTTATATGTCTTGTAGTGATGTAGTGACATTGTCTGTGTTATATGTCTTGTAGTGATGTGGGTGACATTGTCTGTGGTTATATGTCTTGTAGTGATGTGGTGACATTGTCTGTGTTATATGTCTTGTAGTGATGTAGTGACATTGTCTGTGTTATATGTCTTGTAGTGATGTGGTGACATTGTCTGTGTTATATGTCTTGTAGTGATGTAGTGACATTGTCTGTGTTATATGTCTTGTAGTGATGTGGTGACATTGTCTGTGTTATATGTCTTGTAGTGATGTAGTGACATTGTCTGTGTTATATGTCTGTAGTGGTTGTGGTGACATTGTCTGTGTTATATGTCTTGTAGTGATGTAGTGCCATGTCTGTGTATATGTTTGTAGTGATGTGGGTGACATTGTCTGTGTTTATATGTCTTGTAGTGATGTAGTGACATTGTCTGTGTTATATGTCTTGTAGTGATGTAGTGACATTGTCTTGTGTTATATGTCTTGTAGTGATGTAGTGACATTGTCTGTGTTAATATGTCTTGTAGTGATGTGGTGACATTGTCTGTGTTATATTGTCTTTGTAGTGATGTGGTGACATTGTCTGTGTTATATGTCTTGTAGTGATGTAGTGACATTGTCTGTGTTATATGTCTGTAGTGATGTGGTGAAATGGTCTGTGTTATATGTCTTGTAGTGATGTAGTGACATTGTCTGTGTTATATGTCTTGTAGTGATGTAGTGACATTGTCTGTGTTATATGTCTTGTAGTGATGTAGTGACATTGTCTGTGTTATATGTCTTGTAGGTGATGTGGTGACATTGTCTGGTGTTATATGTCTTGTAGTGATGTAGTGACATTGTCTGTGTTATATGTCTTGTAGTGATGTGGTGACATTGTCTGTGTTATATGTCTTGTAGTGATGTGGTGACATTGTCTGTGTTATATGTCTTGTAGTGATGTGGTGACATTGTCTGTGTTATATGTCTTGTAGTGATGTGGTGACATTGTCTGTGTTATATGTCTTGTAGTGATGAGTTGACATTGTCTGTGTTATATGTCTTGTAGTGATGTGGTGACATTGTCTGTGTTATATGTCTTGTAGTGATGTAGTGACATTGTCTGTGTTATATGTCTTGTAAGTGATGTAGTGACATTGTCTGTGTTATATGTCTTGTAGTGATGTAGTGACATTGTCTGTGTTATATGTCTTGTAGTGATGTGGTGACATTGTCTGTGTTTATATTCTTGTAGTGATGTGGTGACATTGTCTGTGTTATATGTCTTGTAGTGATGTGGTGAAATTGTCTGTGTTATATGTCTTGTAGTGATGTGGTGAAATTGTCTGTGTTATATGTCTTGTAGTGATGTGGTGACATTGTCTGTGTTATATGTCTTGTAGTGATGTAGTGACATTGTCTGTGTTATATGTCTTGTAGTGATGTGGTGACATTGTCTGTGTTATATGTCTTGTAGTGATGTGGTGACATTGTCTGTGTTATATGTCTTGTAGTGATGTAGTGACATTGTCTGTGTTATATGTCTTGTAGTGATGTAGTGACATTGTCTGTGTTATATGTCTTGTAGTGATGTAGTGACATTGTCTTCATGTATTTGATGTTTTATGTAGAAATAGGATACAAAGCTTCTGTATTGTGTGTATGTGAAGATAGATGTGTCTTGTGTCTTGATTCTATGTTTGTCCCGCCAGTCGCTGTCTGGGTGTTGAGTACTTCTAAAAATGAATCTCTATTTAATGTGGCGTTGTTCTGTTTCGTTAGCCCTTTGGTACGTGTTTTATTGTATTCACAAAAACAATAAAACGTTTTGCTACATAAGGATACCATTCCATCCCCTTCGTATTCTAGTTTAAAAAGATCAGGGGTTCTCTGTTCATAAGCTTTGATAGTCTGGCAACGTCTTTTAATTGACAGAAAGTTAAACTGGAGCTCTCATGTTAACGTCCTTACCAAGAGAACAGCACAAAAAGTTTACCAACTTGCTAAAATTCAGCACTTTCTGGAGGAAAGCACACGAAAAATATTCTATGCATCCTATATCCAATCACCTATCGATTATTGTTCCACAGTCTGGGATGGTTGCCCTAAATCTAATATGAAACGACTGTGTTATCTTCAAAACCATGCAATACGTTTAGTTTCTGGCATAAAGTACGTTGAAAGTAATAAGTTATACAGTCACCTAAGACTTCTACCACTTCAAAAGCGCTTCCTTTTTAACAAAGCCAAATTAGTGAATAAAATTATATCTGAAAATATCTCAGAGTATCTTCTACCGTTAATTCAATCTAATGCAATGAACAGTAAGCGCTTAAATTTATTGCATGTTCCGAAGCCTAGATTGGACTTATACAAAACTTGTTTCGCGTATTCTGGTGCTCACTTGTGGAATAGCCTTCCACCAGATCTGAAAACTGCAATGAGTCCCTACACATTCAACCGAAAACTCTTTCAATACTTACTCCAAACCGACTATATTCCCCCATAAGCCACCTACTGGTATCATATCTCACTATCATTCTTCATTGTGCGTGTGCGCGCGCGCGTGTGTGTGTGAGTGGACGAGAGAGTGCGTGAGAAAGAGTGTGAGTGAGAGAATGAGGTTGAGACAGAGAGAGTGAGAGAGTATTACGCGTGTGTGTCTGAGTGAGTGAAAGTGTGTGTGTGTGTGTGTGTGTGTGTGTGTGTGTGTGTGTGTGTGTGCAAGCATGTGTGAGAGATTGAGTACGAGAATGAGTGAATGTGAGAGGGAGGTTGTGTGTCTGCCTGCCATGTGACTTGCTGTGCCATATTTTTTATGTCACACAAATCATCACAACCACTACCATCAAATCAGGTTACATGTGATCAATTCAGTAGATTCTTTCAATCCGACATAAACCAACCGAAGGCTGCAGACCAGATGAGTATCATGACATATCTTTATTATCATTATTCTGTGAGAAAATTTGCTATGGTGACATTCCCTCCAACATACCGCAAACGACGACCACTGAAGTATTTACTCATCTAGGTAACCTAAAAAACAATAACTCATCAGGACTAGATGTAATCAGTAATCGAATCCTTCGCTATGCTGCACCGTCGATCTGCGAGTCACTAACTTTTATATATAATCAATGTCTCACCAAAGGTCACTTCCCATCAGCCTTTAAAATCGCTAAAGTGTATCCTCATTTAAAAGCTGGTTCATTAGACGATCGCCTCATGAGTAATTACAGCCCAATTTCAATATTATCCTCACTATCCAAACCGCTAGAAAAGCACAACAACAAAACAATATTAGAGCACTTTTTTTAAATTTAAAATTCGCGTATCCTTTACAGGACATCTCTGTCAACAGCAGCATCTTTCAGCTGTCTGTCGATTTCTTGGCAAGATTACGCTCAGTAGTTTGCCATTGCTTTCTGAGCGGCCGGCTCAGTTATCCCGCAAGTCACCAGCGGGGGTTGAACCGCTCGCAGTTCTCTCCCACTACGAGACTCTGCGTGATAAACGGGATTACGGAGAAAGTGGTGTAACCTCTCGGCCAGAGAGACCGGCACTAGCGCACTTAGTTCACCATAAACTAATAGTTGATAGTCAGTCAGGATTTCGGCCAAAATATTCTTGTCTTACGGCCCTAACAAACATGATAGAAAACTGGCATTAAATTATTAACAACAATACTCTATGTGGAACGGTGTTTATAGACTTTAGAAAAGCATTCGATATGATAGATCATACTATCCTAATTTTAAAAAAAACCCACTAGAAACAATTAAAGTAAGCTTTAATATAGTGACATTAATACGCTCATTTTTATTAGACAGAAAACAAGTAGTATCACACAATAAATCTCTATCTCAAGCCATTACCATTAATATTGGAGTACCTCAGGGGTCTATACTTGGCCCTCTGTTATTTGCCATTTATATAAATGATCTTCCTTTATATCTGTCGTCGTCCTGCGATCTATTTGCAGACGACTGCACAGTATATACAAACGCTATCGATCGTAATGTGCTAGAATTATCCATGCAACATGAAATAAATAGTGTAGCTAACTGGAGTCATGAAACCGCATGCAAATTAACATTTCTAAAACACAAACTATGTTAATAGGAACCAGGCAAAGACTTCACACTCTAAACTCGCAGAGAACTCTTCAGCTGCACATTAGTAGCACGCCTATAGAAAGTGTAACCGAGCACAAGGCACTGGGTCTTATCATAGATCAACATCTATCCTTTAATTCCAATGTTCATGCTCTAGTTAAACAAATTGCCAAAAAAGTATACCAACTTGCAAAAATTAAAAATTTCCTTGACGAAAACACAAGAAAGATATTCTATACTTCCTACATACAAACACATATTGATTATTGCTACACAATCTGGGATGGATGCTCCAAATCAATAACAAAACGCATGTATTCACTCCAGAAAAGGGCAGTGCGTTTAATCAGTGGTGATACGCTTACAGACAATTCTAACCTACATGAACGTCTTCAGTTACTGCCTCTCCACAAACGCCTACTTTTTAATAATGCTAAACTAATTCACAAAATCCAATTTCAAAATGCTCCAAGCTGCCTTTGGCCATTGTTTAAATATAACACAAGGCATAGCGAACGACTAAATATACTTCATGTCACTAAACCTAGGATAGACTTATATAAAGCAAGCTTAGCATACTCTGCCACTCAGCTGTGGAACAATCTTCCACAAGAAATCAAAGACGCCACCAATCAGTATACACACAGTCGCAACCAGTTTGAACTCTACCTCAGGACAGACTACATACCCTCATACAACAAAACAAACAATAGCAACAACAAAGACAATAATAATGGTAAATTATCTCGAACGACAACTAGCCAAAAAACATTCCCGTATGTATGGCACGTTAAGCCTTCCTTAGATGGGTGGGTTCATGTATGTGTACCCGGGTTTGTGTGTGGGTGGGGGGGGGGGGATGTTGTGGGTGGGAGACGGTGTAGGTGGGGGTGTGTGTGGGAGGTGTTGGTGGTTTATGGGTGTATGGATGGGGGAATGTATGTGCCTAGGGGTATGTGTGTAGTTGGGTGGTGGGTGTATTTGTGGGGGACGCGCGGATAGATAGGGATGGGTGAGTGGGTGGGAGATTTTTCTCATAACATGATAACATGCATTGTTATGTTTACAACAAACATTTAACAATGTTTTTTTTTTGTCCTATGTGAATGTACTATGCACTGATGAACGAAAGATGAGTGATTGGAAGGGCAGAATGTAAGACGGGCCTGCATGCCCAATTTGTTACCATTTGAAAATAAAGTCCGTTCGTTCGTTCCTTGGGTATTTATAATGCCCATGTTAAACATTGCCTCAGTGAGTCATGTATTATTGATTATTTGTCATGCGTTTTAATGCTTATTGTTCTTTTGTTGTCAAAAATTTGCTTCATAAGAGATGTTGAATGCAAGAATGTATTCCATTTTGCGTAATTGCGTGGCATCCTGATTTCTGTGGTGCGCCTCCTAGCTGGTTGCCTCCGTCTTCAGCACCGTTCCTGTGCTAGAGAAGACTGTGGTCTCACTCGAGTTTAGATGTGTACGCGCGCACACACGTGTCAGCGCATGCATGTACGTGCATGCACATCTAGAGCAAACTGGTTATTTTTCGGCGCCAGAAACTCGTCGTCGCCCCTTTTCCTATTAGTTAAAACAGCTCCGCCACGTGAAGGCCAGGAATATCATCCCACTGTGGAGTACCTGGAAACGACAGAGCTGATCAATTGTCTAAGGAAGGAGCCAAAGAAGAACAGCCTGATGTGCCCGTTACATACCACCAAAAGAAAAGAATGATCAAATCAGTCAGAAAGCCACCAAAACCTGCTCAAGATGACTACCAGTTATGGGCAGACCAGAACAAGTCATTATTCTGCGCCTCAGAACAGGACACAATAGATTACGCAACCATATGTATACAAATCTCAAAGTTGGTGAAACAACCATGTGCACATGTGGATTGGCGTCGCAGACAGCAGAGTACATACCCCAAGACTGCCCAAAATATAACATATCTAGGCAAACCTTCTGGCCCAGAGAGACGACAGTGGAAGATAAACTCTATGGACCTCTGTGTGAACTAAAGATTACAGTTAAATTCATACAAGATACAACATTGCAGTTATAGACATATTTCAAGCGAACGAAAGAAGAAGAAGAAGAAGAAGAAGAAGAAGAAGAAGAAGAAGAAGAAGAAGAAGAAGAAGAAGAAGAAGAAGAAGAAGAAGAAGAAGAAGAAGAAAGAAAGAATTATGAGAGGACATAGAAAAGAAGGGCAGAATGTCAGACGGGCCTGCGTGCCCAATTCTAAACACTTTGAAAATAAAGAGTTTTGTTCGTTCGTTCTGTATCATCTTTCATATTAGCATTTTTACTGCCACTTGAATTTAACATGCACTGCATATTAATCATGTTTATGTCATTTCCAGGAATTATCTTACTAAATTGCACCACTTTTTATTGTGTGGGGAGATGTGTGTGTGGTTGAGGGTTATGTGTGAGGGAATGTGTGTGTGGGTGGGCGATGTGTGTGTGGGTGGGGGATGTGGGTGGGGGATGTTTATATGGGCGTGGTGTTGTGTGGGAGGGGAGATGGGTGTGGGTGAGGTATGTGTGTGTGGGTGGGGTGTGGTTGGGTGTGAATGTGCGGGTGGGTGTAGGATGTGTGTGAGGGTGGGGGATGTGTGTTTGGCTGGGTGGTTGGGGTGTGTGAGTGTGGGTGGGTAGATGGGAGGTGTGTGTTCATGAGTTCGTGGGGATGTGTGGGTGTGAGTGGTTGAGGGATAAGTACCTGAGTGGATTGATGTGTGAAGGGGATGAGTGTATGGGTGGGGGATGTGTGTCTGGGTGGGTATGTGTGTGTGTTTATTGTATGTGTGGGTGGTGGGGTGTGTGTGGGTGAGAGGTGTGTATGTTTGTGAATAGAGGATGTGTTGGGGTGATATGTGTGAGGGATGTGTGTATGGGTGGGGATATATATATATATATATGTGTGTGTGTGTGTGTGTGTGTGTGTGTGAGGAGATGTGTGTGTGTGTGTGCGTGGGGATGTGTGTGTGTGTGGGTTGGGGTTTGTGGTTAAGGGATTTGTGGTCTTCTTCTCCTCCCCCTCCTCGTCCTCCTCCTCGTCCTCCTTCTCTTCCTCATTCTCTTCCCCCTCCTCTTTCTCCCCCTCTTCCTCTTCCTCGTTCTTCTTCTTCTTCTTCTTCTTCTTCTTCTTCTTCTTCTTCTTCTTCTTCTTCTTCTTCTTCTTCTTCTTCTTCTTCTTCTTCTTCTTCTTCTTCTTCTTCTTCTTCTTCTTCTTCTTCTTCTTCTATGTGTGTGTGTGTATGTGCGTATATATGGTGTATGTGTGTATGTCTGTGTGAGTATCTTTGTGTGTACGTGTGAATTTGTGTGTATGTAATGTTTGCATGTGTGTGCTTGTGTGTATGTGTTTTAGTGTGTGAGTATGTATGTATGTATGGTTATGTGTGTGTGAGTGAGAGAGTGAGTTAGAAATAGTGTGAGTGAGAGTGTGAGTGTGAGACAGAGAGAGTGATAGAGCAAGTATGAGTGAGTGAGAAAGAGAGAGCTAGAGAGGGAGAGAGAGAGGGAGAGAGAGAGAGAGAGAGAGAGAGAGAGAGAGAGAGAGAGAGAGAGAGAGAGAAATTAGAGCGCACGCATGTCATGTGACAGTCTAATCCATATTTTTTTCTGTATCCTCATCTTCCATATTAGCATATTTACTGCCACCCGAATGTAACACGTAATATATACACTGCTTATTTCATCATGTTATGTTTTACGTTACACAATGTATAACATATTTTTATCATGTTCACATTTTTCCAGTTTTTCCATGTTTTACAATGTTTCCCAAATTTTGAATTTTCTTGTGATGATGCTCACGATAGTCATCAATATATGGGTGTGTAAAGTGTGGAAATTTGTTCATATTAGTTTCAGTGATTATGTGAGGCATCATGTATGTGTGTATATGTGGGGATGTGTGCGTGGGTGTGTGTGTGTGTGTGGGAATTGTATGGGGGTGTGGGTGGGGGATGTGTGTATGTGGGTGGGGATGCGTGTGCGGGTGGAGGATGTGTGTGTGAGCGTGGGTGTGTGGGGATGTGTGTGTGTGTGAGATGGGAGTATGTGTAAGTTGTGGGAAAATGTGTGTGTGTGTGGGGATGTGGGCGTGGGTGGGGGATGTGTGGGCGGGGGGGGAGATGTGTGGGTGAGGGATGTGTGTGTGCGTGAGGGGATGCGGGGGTAGATGGGAAAATTGCAAAAGTGTGGGGATGTGTGTGTGTGTGAGTGTGGATGTGTGAGTTGTGGTATGTGTTTGCGTGGGTGGTGGTGTGTTGGTGTTGGTGGGTAGTGTGATGTGTGGGTGTGGATGTGGATGGGTGTGGATGTGTGGGTGGGTGTTTGGGTATGTGTAGGTGGTGTGGGGATGTGTGTATGGGTGGCTGTGTTTGTGGGGGTGGGGGATTTGTGTGCGGGTGGGGGACTTGTGTGCGGGTGGGGTGGTGAGGTATGTGTAGGTGAGAGGTGTGTGTGAGTGGATGGGGGATGTGTTGGTTGGTGGGGAGATGTGTGTGTGGGTGGGGATGTGGGTTGGGATGTGGGTGGGGATGTGTGGGTAGGGGATGTTTGTGGGAGGTATGTGTGTATCTGTGATGAGATGTGTGTGTGGGTGCGGATTGTGTTTATGGGGGAGGTTGTGTGGGTGGGGGATGTGTGGTTATGGGATGCGTGGGTGGGGTTGGATGGAAGATGTGCGGGTGGATGAGTGTGTCTAGGTTGGAGGATGGGTGGGGAATGTGTGTCTGGGTGGGTGCGGAATGTGTGAGAGAGTGGGGGAGATTGTGTGAGTGGGGGAATGTGTGGAAGTCAGTATGTCTGGGTGGGTGCGGGAAGTGTGGGGTGGCGAGGAGATGTGAGTGTGGGGGTGGGGATGTGTGGGTTGGGGATGTGTGCTTCGCTGGGTGGTTGGGTAGATTGGTGGGTGAGTGTGTGTGGATTATGGGATGGGTGGGGAGATGTGTGTAGGTGGGGGATGTGTGTGGGTGGGGGATGTGTGGGTGGGGGTAAGTGGGTTGGTGCATGTATGTGTGCCTGGGTTTTGTGTGGATGGATGGGAGATATGTGTCTGGGTGGATGTGTTTGGGTGGGGGATGGGTGGATAGGTGGGGGAGTGTATATAATGTTCTAGTTTAATTACACAATCATTGTTGATTACTCTAGCAGTCTAAGGTATTCCCAACATTTGTCACAGAAACCACATCTCCGTTGATTCGAAAACTTGTCCTGATTTGTTCTTTAACATTTCAGATTAACTGCCTTACAGCTAAACAGGTTCTATGTAGCATTTCGGAACAGCCTGATGGGAGGTGCCTTGAAAAGATTAGAAGAGGAATAGCCATGGCGAAGGTTGCCTTTTTCAAGGTGGAAAACATACTAATCAATAAAAGGATGTCAATTGCAACGAGAAAAAGAGTGATGAGGTGCTACACAGAACCTGTGCTTTTGTGTGGATGTGAAGTGTGGACAATGAGCAGACAAGCTAAAAAACATCTAATAGCTGTAAAAATGTGGTTTCTTAGACGTAGAAAGTAACAATGTTTCGGACACTTTATTGGAAGTAATCAATTGGAGAAATTGGTGACAACTGGCAAGATTGAGGAGAAAAGAACAAGGGGAAAGCAGAGAAGTAAATGCTAGGATGGCTTGGCCACGTGGTATGGTCGAGACTCTGGTAATCGTGTGAGATGGCGAAATATTTTTCAGCTTGTCTGCTCATTTTCCACGCTTCACATCCATACAACAATTTAGATTCTATGTAGCATCTCAATACTATTTTTCTCATTGCAATTGTCATATTTTTACAGTGTACATTGTCATCCCAGCAGAAGGAAGCCAGAATTCAGTCACATTTATTTAGTCACTCCTTCATTCATGAATGTTCAGATAACACAAACACAACCTCTGATAACCAGGCACTCATGTCTGCACTAGCAGTAACCGGATCGCATATGAAAGCAATAGCTTCCCATTCACAACTTCCCTGATTCAGTAAAATTTAAAAACAAAGGCGCTTGAAGCACCAGACATCAAACAACACGGTAGCACTGCATCAATAGATCTCTCGCGGTGATCGTCATCTTGGCTAAATAATTAGAGTTTGACGTATTGTATGATGTCAGAATCCCACATCACATCCAAAATCTGCTACGTGATTGGTTTTCAACAATTGTGGTTCCATAAACCCGGTTTATTACATGTTTAAATGGCTTTGACCTGCCTTCTTTTCTTGTTGACTGGCACATAATAAAAATTATATTTATTATTATTGAACCAACCAACCAACCAACCAACCAACCAACCAACCAACCAACCAACCAACTAGCCAACCAACCTTCCAACCAACCAACCAACCAACCAACCAACCAACAACCTAACAATCAATCAACCAACTAACTAATAATCCAACCAATCAGCCCATCAATGAACTAGCCAACAACCTAATAAACCAACCAACCAATCAACTAACCAATGAATCACTAAACCAACCAATCAACTAACTAATGAATCACTAAACCAACCAATCAACCAAACAATCTATCATCCAACAACCAATCAATCAACCAACCATTCAACAACCAACCAACCAATCAACTAACGAACGAACGAACCAACGAACCAACCAACCAAGCAACCAACCAACAAACCAGTTAACCAATCAACCAAACAACAACCAACCAGTCATCCAACCAAGCAGTTAACTAACCAACAAATCAACCAACCAATCGATCAGTCAACCAAGCAATAAACTAACCAACTAATCATTAAACATATTAAGCAGTCAAACAGCCTACCAACCGTCCACAACAACCAACCAACCAAACAATCAACAACCAATCAACTAACTAACCAATAATCTAACCAACCAATCAACAAACCAATCAACAACCAACCAACCAACTAACCAATTAATCAATAAACCAGCCAATCAACCAACCAACCAATCTAACATCCAACAACAAATAAACCAACTGACCTACCAATCGACCAATCAATAAAGTAATCAACTAAACAACAAACCAACAAATCAGCCTACAAACTAACCAAACATTTAACAAACAACCAAGCAACCAAGCAACAAACCAGCCAACCAACCAATCAACCAACCACCAACCAACCAATCAACCAACTAATCAACTAACCAACCAACCAATAAGTCAACAAACCAATCAATCAGTCCACTAATACCCACTCTACAGCACACGCCGATCAATTCTGTAAATTCATTTTTCATGTTAAGTGCAATCAGCCAGCACTCGTCCCTTCACTTCACCAGGATGTATGCCAGCTGCCAGCCATATTGTCTGTACACCGTTCGTGTGTACGATGTGTGTGCACTGAAAGCCAAGTATTTGCCTCCCTGCCAAGTGGCATCCGTTCGTTTCGAGTGAGCCATCCAGCCCTTTGATATGTGAGCCCTCAGCTGTAGTTTGCCGCCACAGAGAGTTCAAATCGAAGAATCACCAGAAAGAGTGATGCATTCACCCTGGTACCATCTTCGCATTGAAGACTGCTTGCAATAGGTCTCCAGCATTCAGTGGCTATGTGTTTTATTGCAGTGAGTGGATCAACAACACGAGAATCAGTAAACTTTAGTAGAACACAATAACAGGTAACAAAATGGACGTTACACAAAGCCTTCGCCAGCACACAAACAACAAACACATACCGATACAACTACATGAACGAACAAACTGTATTTTCAAAGGGTTAAGAATTAGGCACGCAGGTCCGTCTATCTTTCTGATCTTCTATCACTCTCTTTTATTTCATCGATACATCACTTATGAGGTTAACTGAGAACAACAACAACAATATCAAAATATGCTTTATAAAGGCATGGGAAATGTGCAAATATCATTACTCATTGGCACCTTTCCGTCTTGACAAACAACAGTTAAGCAAAGTACAATTCGGTTTTCGGAAAGGTAAAATTTGCATTGACGCACTATTTACACTTAGTCAAATATGTGAAAAAAACTATTTAATATAATGATCAGCAGAATATTGTGTTTGTAGATCAGGAAAAGGCTTTCGATAGAGTAGATAGATACAAGAGCAATTGCCAGAAAACATCATAACCATGTACAACTCGAGCCGAAGTGCAGTTAGAACACAAGAAGGTATATCAAATATGTTTACAGTTAATACAGGTGTGAGACAGGGATGTGTGCTCTCTCCTCTTCTATTTAATGTCTACATGGACAGAATATCCAAAGAAGCAAGTCTTGACAGAACAGATTCAGAAAATTTAGAACACCTTACTCCAGATTAAACAACTGATCCACAGGAAATAAATGAACTTCTATTTGCAGACGATCAGTGCCTGTTTTACAGCAATGAGGGCAGGTTACAAAATCATATTAATAATCTGAGTTCAACCTGCAGGAGATACAATATGAGTATAAACACAGCCAAAACCGAAGTAATGCAAGTTAGCAGATCGCGTGGCCCACTAAGTATACAGATAAATTGCACAACTTTGAAACAAGTTAAATAATTCAAATATCTTGGAAGTATGATCACAGAAGATGGCAGACTGGACAGAGAAATCGAAATCAGATGTCAAAAAGCTAGTGCACTTACATATCAACTGTCACCCTTACTGAAACATCCAAATATACCCATGTCCGCAAAACGACAGATAATAAACAACATATTCACACCAATCCTATGCTACGAATCTCAAACGTGGACTTTATTCAAATCACACTTTCGCAAAATCAACACCTGCGAGATGAGATGCCCGAGGAGTGCTGCCAACTTAACAATCCGAGACCGAGTAAGAAATGCTGTTATCAGACAGACAGTGAGATCAACACCTTGTGCCACATTTATTGAAAGACAGAAGATCAAGTGGTTTGGTCATGTCGATAGAATCAACACCAAAAACTACCATCACTGGCCTTACATCAAAGATCATCTGCGACGAGACCAAGAGGACGTCCAATAAGAAAATGGATTGACGACATCAAAGACATATACGATCAGCGGTGCCAGTAGTGGGTTGTGCTCAATAGTTTAAATCTCAAATCCCGAAACAACCAAATAAATCAATTTGATTATTGCTCACTGGAATTTAGGCGGCCTGGTGTGCCTTGCCAGTGAGAAGACCTGATCGTTCGGGTTCACATCGATTGGCGGACGCCAGTCGCGGCGATCGGGCAAATCTTGAGCTACAACCTACGATGGATGACGTTGTAATATTCTGTTGTGATAATTTGGCCGTGTCTAGCGTGTGCCGCGTGGTCTAGTGTTTAAACACCCGCTTCACACGCCAGTGATCCGGGGTTTGTTTCCGGATCCGGTCAAGGATATGCACTACTGACGAGCTCAAACGAGAGCGAAACTCGAGTATAGTGCTTCCATATTGACGTGGATAGGCCTTAGGTTCGTACCAGAATAATATCAGATTTGCCAGTGGTGGGTTGTGCTCAATATTTAAATCTCAAATCCCGAAACAACCAAATAAATCAATAGTACAATCACACGGAATGACACTATCCAGTGCCGCCCACCGGGCGCTGGAACGCAAATTATTCCTGCCCACGACGCTTTACGGCAGAAGTGGAAGATGATGATGATGATGGTAGCCTAGTGTCACAAAATAAAACCTTGAGTTTAACCCGTTGATTATTATAGAGGATTTCTGATTAAACGGACGATCTGCTAAGCGACAATTGTTTCAACTAATACAGAGAAAACATTCATAGTTGTGGCTGCACGTGTTCCCAAACAGGTCGGGCATAAATAACAGCTGTACTTGTACATCTGGTCTGCAAAAATAGGAACAGTCGGAAGTGAGATGAATGCATACATCGCTTTGACAGTTTGTCAACAGTCAGAGACAACCGGAATTGGCAGCTAGAGACAGGAAACAGTACGTCTGTCATTAGAGTTTCCAGACATCAAACAGAAATGGCCGCGGTGATTGTCACCAGTCGACAGAAGATTGACGGCTTGTTATTGGCAACTGTTGTTGGGAGTATACAGGAACTCGCTGGCTTGTTTTGGGAATCTAAACAAGTGATGACAACTTTGACAGTGACTAAGCCAGGGAAAATAGATTCTTGACAATTGATGATATGCCCAAATAACACCTGCAGGACATCAACCATGTCACGTGACCAATTTTGGGTTTTGCCATAAACCATGATTGGGAGAAAGAGAGTTGACCAAAACCGTGGATTATGATGGACGTGTTTGTGGGAGAGCTCTACAGTGTTAGATTAATTTAATATTTACTAGCATGTGTCGTTATGGCAAAGTGTAGTAGCCATCTCGGGAATGAGGCGGTTTTGCATAAGGTAGTCAATATAGTCTATTAGTTCTAATTAATATAGACTGTAGCCTTGTTAAAACTATAGTGTGATGATTAGCACTGTTAGTGGAAAACTAGTTAGAGTAGAATAGTGATATTGGCTCTGTTAGGGTGAATAGAATACTGAGGTTGCACTCTGTTTATTGGTCTTTCCTTATCATAGCCTGATTCGGGCGTAGGTGAGAAGCTATAAGGCTCTCTGACAGAGTAGTTAGCTGTAAAATAACAGAGCAGGGTAATAAGCTTACACCCAGCCGGTAGGATCAGTGACTAGTGCTCTCACATGATGTGTTGGTTTTCCCACAGGTTCCCCACCAGTTACTAGGAAACTCAACACTGGTTTTGGAGAAGTGCACTCCAATTGGACGACCACCAGTTGGACTCTACCATGATTCTTACGGAAAAGGAATAACGTCCGAGAAGAAAGATGGTATATGTTTACGCTGGACTCATACTCAGAGGGGTTCACCATGGCATGGCCCAGAAGAGCCAACCAATATAACGACTCCTGCGTGGTATGGTTCACATAGGATGGGTGATGATTGTTGATATATCACACATCAGACAAACATTGTTTAAGGAACGAGAACATTAACGGATAAGTCACTTCGTGTGCTAGATTCCCGTGTAATATTACATATGACATATACTTGAACCTATATGAACACTAGTTAGGATCAAGTGTAGAAACATTAACAGTAAAACCGAAATACATTACAAAGGATTTGTGCATTCTTTAGGACCGATATGAACTTACAAAGTTAGTTTGCAACCAGTCCGTAATCAATCTGTACTTACTAACAGTATCTATTTCGGATGATCATGAAGATGGATTACCAGGTGGCTACAGATGACAGTCAGTATCCGGAAAAAGGGTTTCGACACCGGGTGAGGTGCACTGGTTATGATTTAATGTGCTGTGGTGTGCCCTTGCAATGAAGAAACTATGCTATTATCTGAAAGTCCGATCATACACACAGTATAGAACACATCACACATTTTCTTCGCATACACGTCTCATATACGTTACACTTTTCTTTTAATGAATTAATCTTTATTAATTGTTAGAAGCAAGAGTTGTTGAGTATGTTGCGTTGGGGAAGTATGAGAGGGGGCATAGTACGACAGTGAGAGAGTGATAGGAAAAGGTGTCCACGGGCTGATGGAGTGTGTTGGACGGAAGCTGGTGGATTCTCCAGGATATTGATAAGGGAAAAAATATTATAATGTGGGTGTTGACTCTCTTCACTCCAGGGACGACACTTTAAAGGAGGACACGACACCTAGGTATGTGGCCGAACCATTTCACTGGCTGTTTCCTAGCGCTGCTTTTACCCCAACTTTATCACATCCTTATTCCATCGTCACTGTGGTCCTAATGTTCTCCGCTTCCTCGCACACCTCCCACCACAATGATTTTTTCCAAACATTCACATCTTTTGACAAGCACAAAATATATTTTCTGTAATGTTATTTGTCTTGATGCACAGACTTTTTCAATATTGATTTCTTGTTAGACAGATCTGTTGATCTTTTTCACCCTATGCATTTTTAATACTCGTCTGTAGCACTTATATTTAAAGGGGCGTGTTTGATTTTCAGCTGCTTGTTTAGTGTTCAAGTTTGACACTTGTATGCTTAGTAAGGTGGAGAAAGGAATGCTTTGTGTAGAATGGCTTGCCTCGCTTCAGAGGTCACAGATTGTAAGAGTTATATGGATTTCCTGCCTTGGTCATGCTGGAGTGCGCTGGAATGAACAGGCTCATAGGCTGGCAAGGCTGGCAGGGAATGCACCTCTCTTTGGTAGATTACTCATGGATAAGGGGGACCAGGTGGAGAAAGCGGCGGAACAGACTGAGCATTCGTATGTGGAGAGAATGATATTGGGGGGGGGGGGAGGAGGGATGGAATCGGCAGGAGCTGTGGATGAATCTCAGAGATCTGAGATGGAAGACCTGGAGAACTTTAAATCAGATGGCAGTTGGAACCGTTAGCAATATGACTTTTCGCTGGCTGTTGAACGAGGGGAAGGAGCGTGTATGAGAATGTCCTGAGTGCAGTGATGCCGTTTCTTAGCTCAACCTAACTTAACTCCACTTGTTGCTATATCCACGGTAGCATAGTAGCTAGACACTCGCCTGTCAACACCAAGGTCAGAAGTTTGACGCGCAGCTGGGCGGATTAGGATGTTAAAAATTGACCTGTGCTTCCAGGTGGACCCAGTGCAAAATTGGTTTCCAAGACCTGTATGATTATGACCATGTTACCCGCCGTGTCCCGATTGGTCAATACCAGTATGGGTCTGGCACCGTTCGCCTTAAGGCGTGTTGAGCTGAGCTGAATTGAGTTGAGCTGGGTTGAGATGAATTGAGATGAGCTGCATTGAGTTGAGCTGGGTTGAGTTGAGTTGAGCTGAGTTGAGTTGAGCTGGATTGAGTTGAACTGACTTGAGCATCCTTGAGTTGAGCTGGGGTGAACTGAGTTAAGTTGAGCTGAGTTGAGATGAGCTGAGTTGAGCTGAGTTGAGATGAGCTGAGTTGAGTTGAGTTGAGTTGAGTTGAGCTGAGCTGAGTTGAGCTGAGATGACCTAAGCTGAGCTGAGCTGAACTGAGTTGAGATGAGTTGAGTTGCGCTGAATTGAGTTTAGCTGAGTCAAGAATCGAAATAATAGCACTCGCGATGATCCAATACGCGCTCCGTGCTTATCTTCAATAGCCAGGAAAGAGTCCCAATACTGGTATCTGTAGCCCCTCTGACGTGTCTCCACCTTGTCGTGGTAGAGGAGCTTGCGTGTTCCAATGACCCCCAAGAGCTATGCCGACTGTAGTACCGGTACTGGTAGGGTCTCCCATGCTGGAAATGTCAAAGGATAGGAACCAGACTAAGACACACACACACACCTGCTGCCTTGCAGGCAGACCGGGGGCAGTCACCGGCTAGGGATAAGTAAATCCATTGCACTCAAAGTACGAATCATCTGCATTAGTCCAATGCATTCTTGGTACAGACGCATATTCTACGGCTCTCAGCAGAGGGATATGGCTGAACGCCTCTAAGTCAATATCCCCCGGATGTGAGGGCCGAACCGATACTCACCCACTGCTAAATGGAGGTGAGATACTGAGCCTGCCACATGATTGGTCAAGGCACTTGCTCTACAGCTACCAGTTGAGGGATATTGCTGAACGCCTCCAAGTCAATATCCCCCGGATGTGAGGGCCGAACCGATACTCACCCACTGCTAAATGGAGGTGAGATACTGAGCCTGCCACACGCTTGGTCCAGACACTTGCTCTACAGCTCCAGTTGAGGGATATTGCTGAACGCCTCCAAGTCAATATCCCCGGATGAGAGGGCCTGGCTGTTACTCGCTCTCGTCTGCATGGAGGTAAGAGCTGGCAGCACATGCAGCCTACCTCGTGAGCGTTACTAAAGGTGGAAAAAGCTCCCCAGTTGCACGCAATGGTTACGATGCAAGTCTGAATCAAAAACTCATGGAGTGAGCGTAATCAAAAGTGGAAAAACGTCGCTTTAACACGAAATGGAACGCGTGGCTAGCGAATCCATAAAATGGAAGTCCGAAGCGAAAACTTGCTGAATGGATGTCTCATTAACACGAAATGGAACGGTTGGCTAGCGAATCCATTACGTGGAAGTCTGAAGCGAAAGCTTGCCGAGTGGATGTCTTCTGCAGACTAAGGTGGAAAACTTTGTGCTTTGTGCGGTGCTTTCGGTGGGTCGCCCTGCGGAAAGAGACCGAGCCATATGGGATAAAACCCGGGTCAATGAAGTCTTTCTGGTGACTGCCGTTTCCATCGACGATGAACTGTATTTTTCGTGGAGGACTTTTGTATTGGCATTCTGGCGGCGGCATTATGCACAGTGTACCTGTGCGGGCTGTTGGCTTGCCGACACTCCTGTCTATTCCATTGTTCACATAGGGCAGTGAGGAGCATTTTGTGTGATATTCACCGGCACAGGAACGGAGCAATATGGGGACGACCCGTTGCCGTGAAGATGGAACCGCGACTAACCAACCAACCAACCAACCAACCAACCAACTAACTAACTAACTAACTAACTAACTAAGGTGGAAAACGTCTCATTTACACGAAATGGAATGCTTGGCTAGTGAATCCATTGCGTGAAAGTCTTATGATAGAATCTTTGGTTGAAAGATCTGTTTGGTTGGCTCTTAGCAAACGCTGCAATTTTAGAATCATGTATAGATGACTTAAATATATCTCGATTCGAAGAGAAATACGCCGAACCACGTTTCTCCAACTGTTCTAGAGATTCAATGTCTGCTTGTTGCAGGAACATAGCAAAGGGAGTTGGAACTGTGGATATCACTTTATCCATAATCATTAAGTCTTGTAATTTGTCAAAACTCTTCCCTACTTTTGCTGCCTTAAGCCATCTACTGAATACACTTTGAACGTTAGATAAATAATCCGTGAATGTTTCGTTCGGTTTTGGTTTGATTTGTGAGTACTGGATCTGATATCCAGGAGCATCGAGTAGAAAATGCTGCATAATTCTGTCATGAATATATTGGTAGTTGTTTCTTAATTTTGTTGGTATAGACTCAATAACTTTTAAGGGCTCCCCCGAGAGATTTCTCATATAAATAATGGCCCAATCTTCTAACGGAATTTCCTGAAATTTGAGCTGGAACTCGATATTCTCGGTCCAGGCTGAAATTGAATCCCCTTGACTGAAGGGTTTGATGATCCCTTTATATTTAGAAAATTTAGTTTGCTCTTCCTGACTCTTTTGTTTAGTGGAAGCTATTTGAATGTGTGAGTCAACTTCCATTTCTTTCATTCTCAACTTTGTGTGTGAGTCTGCTTCTATTTGTTTTTGCTTTGTTGTTTCCTCTAACTCTTTCATCTCTTTCTGATGCTGTCTTTCAAGTGCTCGTTCATCTCTATCTAGTGCAGCTTTTCTTTCTGTTTCTTCCTTGTATTTCTGTTCTGCCCATTTTTCTAATTTCTCCCCACTATGGCCTAGTTCTTTGCCAGCTTGGATACAATCACTTAATGTTGACATTGTATGGCTTTATGTTCTTACACAACTGGTATGTAAATAATTTTACAATTAATAGATGTCACACATTCACAATCGCTCACTGAAAAATAATATGCCTTGTTAATTGTGATTATCAAAATAGTGAAAAAATACTCATCTAATCTGATGAAAATACGGCTCCTCGGGATGTTACACCACTGTCTTGCACACACAGAATAGATAGGCTTGCTCGTACGATTGATGTCTCTGTTTTGTAAAACAGCAATAATTAGCAGATGGCATATATTACACCATACATGGTTGTCATCACTTTAAATATTACAGTTCTTACGATCGGCGAATTAGGTTTTAGGTTTTAGGTCCCCGTTAATCTTTTCTATGATTCCATTGGTGGCAGGGTGGTGGGCAGTTGTGAAATGTTGTTTAATTCCTAATAGTTTTGTAAGGGCTTGCGTAGCAGCCGATATAAACTGGGTTCCTCGATCCGATAGAATGGTTCGAAGAAATCCGAATCGAGAAAACAGATGTAAAAATACATTGGCTACATCTTTGGAGGTAATATATTTTAGGGCTACCGCCTCAACCCACCTCGTGAGGGTTGACCGTAATGTCTTTGGCTGTTCTAACTTGACCAGCTGAGATGTGGACGGCACCACAACAGTGAGAGTCTCCCAGGAAGGCTAACCCGATTAAAAAAAGAACTCCCGCTAAAGTCGAATGTGGTGGCCTAAGGATGCTACGGTAGGGTGCGTAAAAAGACAAACGGCAATTACGTCTGAAAAAATACTCCGGATGAACGCAGAAGAAGAAGAAGAAGAAGAAGAAGAAGAAGAAGAAGAAGAAGAAGAAGAAGAAGAAGAAGAAGAAGAAGAAGAAGAAGAAGAAGAAGAAGAAGAAGAAGAAGAAGAAGAAGAAGAAGAAGAAGAAACACTATTTCCCATAGAATTAAATGAAATACAATGTATTGTGTACTACATTAATATTTATTTTGATGGTTGTTTATATTTATTGACTAAATAGATATGGGTTGGAGGGCGAATGGTAGA
>JACEFZ010006663.1:0-50000 GCA_014155875.1 Cepaea nemoralis | reverse complement strand
TCTTCTTCTACTTCTACTTCTACTTCTACTTCTACTTCTACTTCTACTTCTACTTCTACTTCTACTTCTACTTCTTCTTCGACTTCTACTTCTACTTCTACTTCTTCTTCTTCTTCTACTTCTACTTCTACTTCTACTTCTACTTCTACTTCTTTTTCTACTTCTACTTCTTCTTCTACTTCTACTTCTACTTCTACTTCTTCTTCTACTTCTACTTCTACTTCTACTTCTACTTCTTCTTCTACTTCTTCTTCTTCTTCTTCTTCTTCTTCTTCTTCTTCTTCTTCTTCTTCTTCTTCTTCTTCTTCTTCTTCTTCTTCTTCTTCTTCTTCTTCTTCTTCTTCTTCTTCTTCTTCTTCTTTCTTCTTCTTCTTCTTCTTCTTCTTCTTCTTCTTCTTCTTCTTCTTCTTCTTCTTCTTCTTCTTCTTCTTCTTCTTCTTCTTCTTCTTCTTCTTCTTCTTCTTCTTCTTCTTCTTCTTCTTCTTCTTCTTCTTCTTCTTCTTCTGTTAGTGCCAAATAATATTATGTGTGTCTATTTATGTAATCGTCTTAGTGGCCTCAACGGTTTCCCCATTTATTTCTTGTGTTTACGATTATCGTGAGCAATGTCACAAAAATTGGAAACAATTGGGAAAAAATTGGGAAAACGTGGGAAAATGATGCGTGTGAAAAAAAATATTTTATACATATACATTTCCCATTGCAACATACGCCTGTGAGACATGGACACTTACTAAACAAGCTGAACATCGCATACATGCCTTTGAATATAAATGTTATAGACGAGTTCTAAGAATATCTTGGGTAAAGAAAAGAACAAATGCATCCATACTTCAAGAGTTGAATATTGAAGAAGGTTGGCTATTAAAGACGATAAAACAAAGAAAAGTGAAATATTTCGGTCACTTGAAACATCACGAAAGTTTGGAGAGAACAATAATGGAAGGGTATATGCCTGGGAACAGAGGAAGAGGAAGGCCAAAGAGAAGATGGGTGCAGGATGTGACGGATGATCTCCGGAAGGTTGTTATGGGAGCGAGGTTCTGCAAAGGACATGCTACTGAATGACATTGTGTAACGTTAAAACAATAGTGATGCAATTCACTAAGGTAATTAATAAAATTGACATAAACATGATGAAATAAGCAGTGCATATAGTACGTGTTAAAACCATCCATCCATCCATCATGTGCCATACCGATAAGCGTTGGTGGTCATGTTTCACCATCTCACTCGATCACCAGAGTCGTGGATCAGCTCCATGTTTCTGTCTCGACCATGCCACGTGGTCAAACCATCCAGGTATTTAATTCTCGGTCTTCCCCTCGATTTCTTCCCTTCGATCTTGCCAGTTGTCAACAAATTCTCCAATTCATTTCTTCTCAAAACATGCCCAAAATATGTTTGCTGTCTACGTCTGTTTCTAATCAGTTTACGATCGTCATTTGTTTCTTGAAGGACTTGTTCATTGGTTTTTTTTTTTTTTTTGGGTCTGTCCATGGTATTCTTTGCATTTTCCTCAGAAACCACATTTCCACAGCCATCAGATGTTTTTCAGCTTGTCTGCTCATTGTTCTCACTTCACATCCATACAAAAATACAGGTAGCCCTTCAACACTCTTTTTCTAGTTTCATTTGATATATTTTTGTTGGTCAGTATGTTTTTCAACTTGCAAAAGGCTACCTGCGCAATGGCAATTTTTGTTCTAATCTCTTCAAGCAAGATACAGTATCCAATTTCATAAGAAGACGCCGTTGGAACTACATCGGCCATGTACTCAGAATGGACAAGACAAGACTCCCCTACCAAGCCCTCATATGGTCACCAGTAGGGAAAAGAAAACGGGGAAGACCAAGAGAGACCCTGCGTAGAACCATCATTAGAGAAGGCTCATTCAATGGCCAAGTAAATATCCAAGATCTACAACAGATAGCAGCGAACCGCCAGGCATGGAGAGACAGGACTTCTGCCCTATGCGCCGCCTTAGGCTCAAGAGGAAAGACTAACTAACTCTTCAAGGCATCACCCATCAGATGTTATGACTGTTCCGAGATAACTGTATCGATTCACTTGTTTAAGAATATGCCCATTTACTTGTATAATACTTTGTGGTATTTCCGTCTTCCCAGTGACGACCATAATCTGTGTCTTTTTAAAATTCAATTCTAATCCTAGTTGTTCACTGTGTGCAACAACCGCATCTACTAAATGTTGCAGGCCCTATTCATTGTCTGCAATCAATACTGTATCATCTGCATATCTAATGTTATTGATGTATTTGCTTCATAAGTGATGTTGAATGAAAGAATGTATGAGAGGAAATAGAGAAGAAGGGCAGAATGTCAGACGGGCCTGCGTGCCCAATTCTTAACCCTTTGAAAATAAAGACTTTCGTTCTTTCGTTCGTTCGTTTGTTCGTTCGTTCGTACGTTCGATGTATCGTCCCCCAATGATGATTCCTTCCATATCTTTTATATCTCTGAAAATATTTTCACTGTGCAGGGAAAAACGATCAGGAGACATTACACATCCCTGTCTCACCCCTCTCTTAATAGGCTGATATTGATCTACTTCATAAGTGATGTTGAATAAAAGAATGTATGAGAGGAAATAGAGAAGAAGGGCAGAATGTCAGACGGGCCTGCGTGCCCATTTCTTAACCCTTTGAAAATAAAGACTTTCGTTCGTTCGTTCGTTCGTTCGATGTATCGTCCCCTATTGATGATTCCTTTCATATCTTTTATATCTCTGAAAATATTTTCACTTTACAGGGAAAAACGATCAGGAGACATTACACATCCCTGTCTCACACCTCTCTTAATAGGCTGATATTGATCTACTTCATTATCAATTCTTATGGCAGCTTTTTGTTTCCAATATATGTCTTTTTTACAAGTCTAAGGTCTTTTCCATCAATTCTTCAAGCATTCTTATCATGTCGACATGTCTCACTTTATCGAAAGCCTTTGAGTAGTCAATAAAGCAAAGGTGTAGATCTTTGTTTACTTCTATAGAACGTTTAATTACTGTTCTCAGTATATACACATCATTTACTGTACCCTTGCCTTCTACAAACCAACATTGTTCTTCTCATATTTCTGGTTGTAATTTCTTCCTAACTCTTTGCATGATAATTCTTAGCAAAATCTTCGGAATGTGACTCATTATACTAATTTCTCGATGTTGATCACATTCCGAGGCTCCCAATTTCTTTGGGATTGCAATAAATACAGAATTACATAATTCCTGAGATATATCTCCAGTATCATATATTGTATTCAGCAGTCTGGTAACTTTATCCATTCCATATTCTTCTAAAGCATTAATCATTTCTGTTGTGATGCTGTCTGAACCGGGAGTCTTGCCAGTTTTCATATGGTTAAGAACACTCTGAACCTCCATCTTCAAAATTAATGGTCCTTCATTAATATTTTAAATATCATAATGTTCTTCACTGTAATCTTCATAAGGGTTTTTCCACATAATCTGACCATGCCATCTTTCCATCTTTTGTCTTCAGGCAGCCTGCTGATGTACGTGTTCTTTGATTAATAAGCTCCTGAATTCTTTTGCGCATTAGTTTGGTATTTTTATTGTTGTGTTGTTTTCAATTTCTATGCAATTTTTTCTCGAGCCATGCTTCTTTTGCCTCCTTACATAAGGTTCTGACATTTCTGTAAATTTCTTCATATTTGGCACAATTATTTTTGTTCTGTCTTCTTGTTTCCATTAGTTGTTCAATCATCCATGTCGTTCTACCCACTTTCTTTAATTTTGGAATAGGTTTCTCTGCAGCGTAAAAAAAAAAGAAGAAGCCAAACTGATTGAATTCTTCAACATTTCCCATTGATCATCCACATCTTGAAATAGGATCTCTAGACTCTAGATCAGACAATATATCAATTTTTTTCTTTGCTGCTATGTTAAAGTTATCTTGTATTTCTTTGTCATGTTTCAATTTGCACAAATCGTATGTAATGTTTCCTAACGTACATTTGACTTTCTTTGACCCTCATTGTGCCTGTAATTAATCAGTTATCCCTGTAACAGTCTGCACTGGGAACTGTTTTTACGACTGTTAACGCATTTTTAAACCTTCTGCTAATCAGGATGTAATCTATCTAGTTTTTAATCCTACTGTCTGGACTCCTCCATGTTTATACTCTTCTAAGATGCTGTTTAAACCAGGTGTTTCGTACAATCATTTCTTGTTATTTTGCCGATTCTACAAGTCTGTATCCTCTTTCGTTTCGCTCTCCCAAGCCATGGTTTCCTACACTGCATCCATCGCCTTGATTTCCTACTTTTGCGTTGAAATCACCAATTATGATATTTATTTCTGATTTGTTTTACTTTTCTTCAAAGCAGACTCCATGTCATTTTAAATTCCTGTATACTTTATTCACTGCATTCATTTGATGGAGCATATATTTGAATGACATTAGTTTTAAAAGGTCTTAAATTTAATTTTACTAATTGGACTATGTCTGACACAGCCAAATATCCTTTAACAGAATTTGATGTTTGCGATCCAATATAATGGCTACACCTCTTTGCCGTTCTTCTCCCTCATAATAAATAATCTTACAATCCTCTCCTGTTTTGATCCCTGCCTCTTTCCGTCTCGTTTCGCACATTTCTAATATATTAATATTCTCTCTTTCCATTTCTTGTTTGATGTTTTCTCATTTTCTATCTGCACTCATTGTTCTAACATTCCAAGTTCCTACTTTCAATGACAGTAATCTTTTGCACTCACTAGCCTGCTGACGGCCTGGAGCCACCTTGTCCACATGACTATCCCTACTAGGCAAGGCTGCTCCTAAGGAGCACCCATTTACGCCGTTACTCTGATTTTCGATGAGACTGTGAAACATAATTTTCTTGTCATCTGTAAAAAAGGTAGTTTGCCATTGCAATCCTTCTTAGCAGTGACCGTACTGGTCAATGTCCGCAGCCAATGTCTCTCTAAAAAGAGATCCTCTGCCTACCGCCGTGAAGCGGCTACAACTATCTGTCGGCTGCTCTTCAACTTCATCCACCACCTACACTCATGGCTTCACGTAACCATCCCGGATCGGGAGGCTAAACGGGTACTCCAACTTGCCCAAGGGTGTCCTGTAGGCTAGCGGAGGGAAGGAGGTACCTTACTTCTCCTTTGATAGGGGATACCCCTACATCGCCACCTTCAAGTTAAAACCAAGTGGCAGTAAAATTATAATGTGAAATATAGGAGGACACACGTACTGAGAGAGCGCAGAGAAACAGTGTGCAGCGCAGAACAGCCACTCTCAGGGTCCTTGATTAAGAATACCCAAAGGACCTCTGGATCCGAGTCTACACAGATGGGTCAACACAAAATGCTGTTCGAAATGGAGGAGCGGGAGTTTACATAGAATACCCAAATAATACTAAGGACACGACCAGAGTACCAACAGGAAAGTACTGCCATAAATATGATGCTGAAGTTGAGGCAATCAAGACAGCAACAGAGAAATTACTAAATACCAGCCATGGTACACAACGTGTGGTGCTATTGACAGATGCAAAATCAGTACTCGAACTAAACAGACAGTAAAATTCATACAAGAGAGAACATTGCAGTTATAGACATATTTCAAGCGAACGAAAGAAGAAGAAGAAAATAGAACACGTTTTAACATACGGCTGCGAATGCTGGACAATTAGTAAATAGGCGGAAAAAAAAATCCCTGGAGATGTGGTGTTATAGAAGAATTCTGAAAATTAATTGAACAGTCAAAATGAGCAATGAGGAATTTTTAAGGGAAGCTGAGTCGCAAAGACAACTTACCACAAACACCAGAAAGAGGCAGTCATCTATTTTTGGACAAAACCTGGAACACGTTGTGACAACCGGAAAGATTTGTGGAAAGAGAGATAGAGGAAGACAGAGTGAAAAAAATTCTTGACAGTCTTGTGTCATGTCACGGAAGGGAGTCAACACACGAAATGATCCATGACGTCGGAAATCGTAATTTGTGAAGAAACATGATCGCCCACGCCAGCCGGCAAGGCACTGGGTGATGATTCACGAGTAGACAAAGCCCGTTACCCCGGAAGGAATCTGTCTAGAGGAAACTAACCCGACACACATACTTGGTGAACCCACACGCTGGCCTCTGAGGTACATAACTGATGTGAGGCACTTCCTTCCAAGGAGGAACGAGGAAGAAGAGGAAGCCTTCGCGGAGAATTGATTGGTCTTCTTGTAATATCCACAATCAGATTTTTAAAAGGTGTTTAACAGGCACGAGGATGGACTTCATTGCAACGGGTTTTATCCCATATGTCTCAGCTTATTTCCCCAAGGCGACCTGCCGTAAGTGGCGCAGAAAGCAAGACAATGTAACTCCAACGACGACCCCCAGGAGTCTCCGAAAAAAAATTGCACTCGTTAACCAAACGACCTAGCCCGAAATCGAACTCACAACCTTTGGAGCGCGAGGCAGGGGAGTAAGCATTCCGCCACGGAGACTCCCATCTGTCATTAGGATTCGAGGCAATCAGAGTGGCCACTCGTGTGTGGCTGACGTCACAGATAATGGCATCGATTGCAAACTAGTATCCGCTCACACCGATACTCTATAGTGACATTGTGGAGAGTTTGTGTGGCTATGGTATGTATAGCGTGTAGGTCTACAATATGTCGAGTTTGTCTGTATATAATATGTCGAGTTTGCATGTGTACATTATGTCGAGTTGTCTGTATACTTTATGTCGAGTTTGCCTGTGTACATTATGCCGAGTTTGTCTGTACACATTATGTAGAGTTTGTCTATGTATATTATGTAGAGTTTGTCTGTGTACATTATGTCGAGTTGTCATGAGTACATTATTTCTAATTTGTCTGTGTAAATTATGTAGACTTTGACTGTGTAACGTATGTCGCGTTTGTCTGTGTATATTATGTCTAGTTTGTCTGTGTACAATATGTCTAGTTTGTCTGTGTACATTATGTCTAGTTTGTCTGTGTACATTATGTCTAATTTGTGTGTGCACATTATGTCTAGTTTGTCTGTGTACATTATGTCTAGTTTGTCTGTGTACATTATGTCTAGTTTGTTTGTGGACATTATGTCTAGTTTGTCTGTGTACATTGTTTCTAGTTTGTCTATGTACATTATGTCTAGTTTGTCTGTGTACATTATGACTAGTTTTTTTGTTTACATTATGTCGAGTTTGTCTGTGTACATTATGTAGAGATTGGCTGTTTATTTTATCTAGATTTTGTGTGTGTGCATTATGTCGAGTTTGTGTGTGTACATGTACTTTATGTAGAGTTTGCGTGGCTAAGGTACTCCTAAGTTATATGAGCACACTATATCGAGGTGTATGTGTACTTTATGTAGAGTTTAACTGTGTGCATTATGTAGAGTTTCTCAGTGTATATTATGTAGCGCTTGTCTGTGCACTTTATGTAGACTTTGTGTGTGTGTGAGTGTGTGTGTGTGTGTGTGTGTGTGTGTGTGTGTGTGTGTGTCGATTATGTAAAGTTTGACTGCGTGTATGTCGAGTCTGTGTTCACTTTATGTAGAGTTTATATGGGCACTTTATGTCGAGGTTATCTGCGCACTTTATGCAGGGTATATATGTGCACTTAATGTCGAGTTTGTCTTTGCATTTTATGTAGAGTTTAAATGTGAACTTTATATATAATTTTTTCGTGCACAATATATGGTGTTTGACTGTGTACATTATGTAGAGTTTGTTTGTGTACATTATGTAGTGTTTCTATGTGTACATTATATAGAGTTTGTGTACATTATGTCGAGTTTGCGTGTGCACTTTATGTAGAGTTTATATGTGCACTTTATGTCAAATTTGTCTGTGCACTTTATATATAATTTGTTAGTGTACATTATGTAGAATGTGTACGTGTACATCATGTAGAATGTGTATGTGTACATCATGTAGTATATGTATGTGTACATCATGTAGTATGTGTATGTGTACATCACGTAGTATGTGTATGTGTACATCATGTAGTATGTGTATGTGTACATCATGTAGTATGTGGACATCATGTAGTATGTGTATGTGTACATCATGTAGTATGTGGACATCATGTAGTATGTGTATGTGTACATCATGCAGTATGTGTATGTGTACATAATGTAGTATGTGGACATCATGTAGTATGTGTATGTGTACATCATGTAGTATGTGTATGTGTACATCATGTAGTATGTGTATGTGTACATCATGTAGTATGTGTATGTGGACATCATGTAGTATGTGTATGTGTACATCATGTAGTATGTGGACATCATGTAGTATGTGTATGTGTACATCATGTAGTATGTGTATGTGTACATCATGCAGTATGTCTATGTGTACATCATGTAGTATGTGGACATCATGTAGTATGTGTATGTGTACATCATGTAGTATGTGTATGTGTACATCATGCAGTATGTGTATGTGTACATCATGTAGTATGTGTATGTGTACATCATGCAGTATGTGTATGTGTACATCATGTAGTATGTGTATGTGTACATCATGTAGTATGTGTATGTGTACATCATGCAGTATGTGTATGTGTACATCATGTAGTATGTGTATGTGTACATCATGTAGTATGTGGACATCATGTAGTATGTGTATGTGTACATCATGCAGTATGTGTATGTGTACATCATGTAGTATGTGGACATCATGCAGTATGTGTATGTGTACATCATGTAGTATGTGGACATCATGTAGTATGTGTATGTGTACATCATGTAGTATGTGGACATCATGCAGTATGTGTATGTGTACATCATGTAGTATATGTATGTGTACATCATGTAGTATGTGTACATCATGTAGTATGTGTACATCATGTAGTATGTGTACATCATGTAGTATGTGTACATAATGTAGTATGTGTACTTCATGTAGTATATGTATGTGTACATCATGTAGTATGTGTACATCATGTAGTATGTGTACATCATGTAGTATGTGTACATCATGTAGTATGTGTACATCATGTAGTATGTGTACATCATGTAGTATATGTACATCATGTAGTATGTGTACATCATGTAGTATGTGTACATCATGTAGTATGTGTACTTCATGTAGTATATGTACATCATGTAGTATATGTATATGTAGATCATGTAGTATGTGTATGTGTATATCATGTAGTATATGTATGTGTACATCATGTAGTATGTGTATGTGTACATCATGTAGTATGTGTAAGTGTATATAATGTAGTATATGTATGTGTACATCATGTAGTATGTGTATGTGCACATCATGTAGTATGTGCAAGTGTACGTCATGTAGTATGTGTATGTGTACATCATGTAGCATGTGTAAGTGTACATAATGTAGTATGTGTATGTGTACATCATGTAGTATGTGTAAGTGTACATAATGTAGTATATGTATGTGTATGTGTACATCATGTAGTATGTGTAAGTGTACATAGTGTAGTATATGTATGTGTATGTGTACATCATGTAATATGTGTATGTGTACATCATGTAGTATGTATACATCATGTAGTATGTGTATGTGTACTTCATGTAGTATGTGTATGTGTGCATCATGTAGTATGTGCACATCATGTAGTATATGTATGTGTACAACATGTAGTATGTGTATGTGTGCATCATGTAGTATGTGTACATCATGTAGTATGTGTATGTGTACATCATGTAGTATGTGTATGTGTATGTATGTGTACAACATGTAGTATGTGTATGTGTACATCATGTAGTATGTGTACATCATGTAGTATATGTATGTGTACATCATGTAGTATATGTATGAGCACACCATGTAGTATGTGTATGTGTTCATCATTTAGTATGTGTACATAATGTAGTATGTGTATGTGTACATCATGTAGCATGTGTATGTGTACATCATGTAGTATATGTATGTATGCATCATGTAGTATGTGTATGTGTATATCATGTTTTATGTGTATGTGTACATCATGTAGTATGTGTATGTGTACATCATGTAGTATGTGTATGTGTACATCATGTAGTATGTGTACATCATTTAGTATGTGTATGTGTACATCATGTAGTATGTGTATGTGTACATCATGTAGTATGATACTACAAGATGTACACATACATGATGTACACATACACATACTACATGATGTACACATACACATACTGCATGATGTACACATACACATACTACATGATGTACACATACACATACTACATGATGTACACATACACATACTAAATGATGTACACATACTACATGATGTACACATACATATACTACATGATGTACACATACACATGCTACATGATGTACACATACACATACTACATTATGTACACATACTAAATGATGAACACATACACATACTACATGGTGTGCTCATACATATACTACATGATGTACACATACATATACTACATGATGTACACATACTACATGATGTACACATACACATACTACATGTTGTACACATACATATACTACATGATGTACACATACTACATGATGCACACATACACATACTACATGATGTACACATACTACATGATGCACACATACACATACTACATGATGTACACATACACATACTACATGATGTACACATACTACATGATGCACACATACACATACTACATGTTGTACACATACATATACTACATGATGTACACATACACATACTACATGATGTACACATACACATACTACATGATGTACACATACACATACTACATGATGTACACATACTACATGGTGTACACATACACATACTACATGGTGTACACATACATATACTACATGATGAATACATACACATACTACATGATGTACACATACACATACTACATTGTGTACACATACTACATGATGTTTTTTTTTACATTGGCACCTTTCCGTCTTGACAGACGATAGTTTGGTACATTGTGCTTCAAAAAGGCTTAATAACTACGATCCATGGCGGTGGCGAGTGTGGCTGGTAAGGCCAATTCTTGCTGCAAATGTTTGCCCACAGTAGGTGCATGTGAAAACATGGTCATTTCCACCATTTTGCACCATCTTACGTCTCTCACGCTCTTTGTGTGCTTTATCTGCAATCATTTTCTCCTTTGTCTTTATTCCATTTCTGATAGTTGCCCTCCATGCAACACGTTCAGCGGCGACGTGCTCCCAATGTGCATTATCAATGTCTGTATCAATCATGTCCCGCTTACACACATCTTAGTATCGTAGTAGAGGCCGACCCTGAGATCTCCTACCCGTCTGTAATTCACCAAAAAAGATGTCCTTTGGTATTCTACCATCATCCATCCTCCTAACGTGTCCTATCCATCTAAGTCTACGAAGACTGAGCATGGAATACACCGTCACACAACCTGATCTTTCCAATACTTCAGTATTTGTGATTTTGTCTTGCCACTTAATACCAAGTATTCTTCGCAGACACCGCATATGAAAGCTGTTCAAACGTTTCTCTTGGCGTGAGTAAGTTGTCCAGGTTTCACTGCCATAAAGAAGAGTACTAAGGACACAGGCTTGGTAGACGAGGACTTTTGTTTTGGCAGTAAGCTTCCTGTTCTCCCAGACTCTTTTTGCTAACATGTTCATTGTTGTTGCTGCCTTGCCAATCCTGATGTTGATTTCCTGATCGAGGGATAATTTGCTATTTACCTCTGATCCTAGATATGTAAAATGGTCTACTATCTCCAGTTCGGCGTCGTCAATAAAGATTGATGGTACACCATGTGCACCTTGTGACATAATCTGTGTCTTCTTTTTGTTAATTGTTAAACCAAATTCAGAACAAGCATTGGAGAATGCAGATAGTAGATGTTGTAATTCTTCCTCAGAGTGGGTCGTAATCGCAGCATCATCCGCAAAAAGCAACTCTCTGATTAGTACCCTGCTAATTTTGGTCTTGGCCTTCAATCTCTGAGCATTATAGAGGCCACCATCTGAGCGTGAGTGAATGTATATACCGTCATCCTGATCACGAAAGGCATATTTCAGTAGAAGTGAAAAGTATATCCCAAAGAGGGTGGGGGATAGTACACAACCTTGCTTAACTCCACTCTTGATTTCAAACTCTTCTGAAGTTGAGCCATCAAACTTGATTATACCCTTCATGCCTGTGTGGAACGATTCCACAATGGACAGAAGAGTTGGTGGGCAGCCAATCTTCTTTAGTGCTTTGAACAGACCCTCACGACTGACCAAATCGAATGCCTTTGTGAGGTCGATGAAGGCAATAAACAGTGGCTGATTTTGTTCCCGGCATTTTTCTTGCATCTGTCGCAATGAGAATATCATATCAATGGTAGACCGGTTCTGACGGAAGCCGCACTGTGATTCGGGGTAGACTTGATCTCCCAGGACTTGAAGTCTGCGCAGGACAATTCTGGCAAATACTTTCCCAACAATACACAGAAGTGAGATACCCCTATAGTTGTTACAGTCGCTCCGATCTCCCTTGTTCTTGTACAGCGTTATGATGTTTGAATCTTTGAAATCCTGTGGGACTTGTCCTTCTCGCCAGCATAGCTCTATTAGCTGGTGGATCTGTAGAGCGAGTGTGTCTTGCCCACTCCTGATTACCTCTATTGGAATCCCATCCTTACCTGGAGCCTTGCCAGATGCAAGCTCATTTATAGCACACTTAACTTCTGTTATAGTGGGAAGTGTGTCCAGGTGGTCAAGAGTTGGCTAGGGCCTCTATGGCGTTGAGGGCATCATCCGCTAGCTTGGTCTCACTTGAGTAAAGCTCTAAATAGTGCTCGACCCATCTATCCATCTGCTGTTTCTTATCAGTGATGATTTCTCCAGTCAAGGTTTTCAGCGGTGCACTTCTTTTGATCATTGGACCACAGGCTTTCTTTATCCCTTCATACATGCTTCTGATGTTTCCCTTATCACTTGCGATTTGAATGGACTCACATAACTTGATCCAATAGTCATTCGCACACTGCCTGGCAGCCTTTTGTACATCCTTCCTCGCTTGCTTCAGCTCACTCAGAGTGTTACGCGTTGGTCTTTCCTTGTTTCTTAAGAGAGCTATCTTCTTTTTATCAATCAAGGGCTGCAGTATCTGGCTGTTTGCCGCAAACCAGTCCTGCCTCTTATGATCCACAGTGCCGTAAACCCCTACCGCTGTTTTATAAATAGTTTCCTTAAGTTTACTCCATTTATCATTTACTATACAATTTTCTGATGTATCATTGAAAGCGTCTTCAAGTTGCTGTTGAAATTCAAAGCACTTTCCAGGATCGTGAGTGTTAATAATATTAATCCTGGGGCTAGACTTGTGTTTAGCTGTGTAGATTCTCTTTGGTCTCAGTCTAACCCTTGCAACAACCAAAAAATGATCCTTATCACAGTCAGCATTGTGGTAACTTCGAGTCAATGATATATAGTTCAGATGTTGTCTGCTGATGCCAATGGCCGGATCTTGGATGTTTCCATGTGACCTTATGCATCTCTTTTGTTTTAAAAAAGGAGTTTGTAATACATAGGTCATTACTGGTGCAATGCCCCAGCAGCCTTTGCCCATTATCATTCATGCGACCGATGTTGTATTTTCCAAGGCACACTGGCCATGAACTCGAGTCCTTGCCCACACGAGCATTGAAATCACCGAGCATATAAATGTAGTCGGATTTTGGAACTGCCTTGATCGCAGAGTCTAGCTGCTCATAGAACGTATCCTTCACATCAGCAGAGGAAGCCAGTGTCGGTGCATATGCAGTGAGAATGGTGGCAAATCCACAAGAGGTTGCCAAGCGCAGTGATAATAATCTTTCATTACCTCCAGCTGGGATATCAATCATTCCCAGTAGCGAATTCTTCACTGCTAAGCCCACACCATGTTGCCTTTTTTCTGCCTGCCCTCTTCCCTTCCCAAAAAAGGTGTAATTGTTTTCCCTGAGTGACCCTTCCTCAGCGAGGCGAGTCTCCTGCAGGCCAGCAATATCAATGTTAAGACGATTGAGTTCAGCATCAATCACAGCCGTTTTTCTCACATCGTCAATATTGGTCAAGTCATCATGTAGTATGTGTATGTGTACACCATGTAGTATGTGTATGTGTACACCATGTAGTATGTGTATGTGTACACCATGTAGTATGTGTATGTGTATATCATGTAGTATGTGTATGTTTATATCATGTAGTATGTGTATGTGTACAACATGTAGTATATGTATGTGTACATCATGTAGTATGTGTATGTGTACATCATGTAGTATATGTATGTGTACATCATGTAGTATGTGTATGTGTATGTGTACATCATGTAGTATATGTATGTGTACATCATGTAGTATATGTATGTGTACATCATGTAGTATATGTATGTGTACATCATGTAGTATATGTATGTGTACATCATGTAGTATATGTATGTGTACATCATGTAGTGTGTGTATGTGTATATCATGTAGTATATGTATGTGTACATCATGTAGTATGTGTACATCATGTAGTATGTGTATGTGTACAACATGTAGTATATGTATGTGTACATCATGTAGTATATGTATGTGTACATCATGTAGTATATGTATGTGTACATTATGTAGTATATGTATGTGTACATCATGTAGTATATGTATGTTTACATTATGTAGTATGTGTATGTGTATATCATGTAGTATGTGTATGTGTACATCATGTAGTATGTGTATGTGTACATCATGTAGTATATGTATGTGTACATCATGTAGTATATGTATGTGTACATCATGTAGTATATGTATGTGTACATCATGTAGTATATGTATGTGTACATCATGTAGTATATGTATGTGTACATCATGTAGTATATGTATGTGTACATCATGTAGTATATGTATGTGTACATCATGTAGTATATGTATGTGTACATCATGTAGTATATGTATGTGTACATCATGTAGTATATGTATGTTTACATTATGTAGTATGTGTATGTTTATATCATGTAGTATGTGTATGTGTACATCATGTAGTATGTGTATGTGTACATCATGTAGTATATGTATGTGTATATCATGTAGTATGTGTATATGTAGATCATGTAGTATGTGTATGTGTATATCATGTAGTATGTGTATGTGTATATCATGTAGTATATGTATGTGTACATCATGTAGTATATGTATGTGTACATCATGTAGTATATGTATGTGTACATCATGTAGTATATGTATGTGTACATTATGTAGTATATGTATGTGTACATCATGTAGTATATGTATGTGTACATCATGTAGTATATGTATGTTTACATTATGTAGTATGTGTATGTTTATATCATGTAGTATGTGTATGTGTACATCATGTAGTATGTGTATGTGTACATCATGTAGTATATGTATGTGTATATCATGTAGTATGTGTATATGTATATCATGTAGTATGTGTATGTGTATATCATGTAGTATGTGTATGTGTATATCATGTAGTATGTGTATGTGTATATCATGTAGTATGTGTATGTGTATATCATGTAGTATGTGTATGTGTATATCATGTAGTATGTGTATGTGTACATCATGTAGTATGTGTATGTGTATATCATGTAGTATGTGTATGTGTATATCATGTAGTATGTGTATGTGTATATCATGTAGTATGTGTATGTGTTCATCATGTAATATATGTATGTGTACACCATGTAGTATGTATATGTGTACATCATGTAGTATATGTATACGTACATTATTTACAATGTGTAAGTGAAAAATTGATGACTCATTCTGATTTGAACAAGAGATGCCAATGTTGAGATACATGGTTGAGAATTGAATATTGAGATTTGCATGGGATGGACCCGCCATCTTGGGCTTCCACTGTGACACAACGAAGGGGATTGTTCGTAGCTATACGAGAGTAATCTTGAGATCTCCGCGCGGAAGCTACATCACTTTCAAGTGAAGACATGAATAATTCTTTGGCTTCGGTTGAAAGCATTTCAGCCAATGTAGTATTAATTTATTCGCTACATATGATACATAACTGTAGTTTAGGCCTGATGAGATGCAGCGAAATATGTCAGATGATATAGATCGCGCAGCATATTGTTTGTGACTTCCGTGTTTCATTGATTAATTGTCATGGGATGATTAATCGTCTTGCGATATTTCTCGTATCTGTCATATGCTTACATATCGCCGAAATGTTTGTCATTATTTTATAATACAACATGCATGCTAACATATTAACAACTTTAAAGTCATGACTGTAACGAACCTCTACGTCCCATTTCCCGCCATTAATTTGTGCTCGGTCCAAACCTATTTTCTGTTTGCCACAGAATCTGTTAAATTCATTTTAATTCATTACATACAGTGACAACAACAACAACAACAACAACAACAACAACAACAACAACAACAACAACAACATCAACAACAACAACACAACAACAACAACAACAACAAAACGAGGAGGGGGAAAACAAGAGCAAGAGCATCGCGTGATAAGATCAGCCGTAGAAGGGACAGACGGAGAGAAATGATGCTGGATGCACTAGGGCGGTGACATATTAGTACATATTAGTACAACTGTTTCACAGCATCAAGACCGCGATCTGTGAAGAGACATGGGCGCCTTCGCCATTTGGCAAGATACGTGAGAATGATGATGATGATGACGTCAAGACAGTAACAGATTCAATGCATAACAAAAAATAGCAAATAAGGCACACAAATGAACAAGTACTACGATGTAAATTTCCGTTCATTGAGTGTTTAAATAGCGGACGATACCACGAAACAAAACAAATAACGCGATGACACTAGTATAGCGATATATCGTCCTTGTGTCCAAATGGGAGATCACATTTGACGGTATATTATCCTTCGGCATTGAATTAGTTCAATGTCACGTGTTTTTTAAATCCATCTCAAGAATCGAACCCAAAAATCAAATATAAAAACTAACGAACTTGAGACAATACCACCAGAACGAACTAACACAAACAGACACAAATTGGTTGCCATAACATGCCAGCACTTCAGCTTCTCAGGTTGTTATTTGGCTGACCTAAAGTACACCTCAAATATGGCGATGGGTGTGGCCTGACACTGACCAGTAATAATTTATGGTACAAATATGTGTACAGAACACTGCACGAAACGCCATTAATAATTGAGTCAGCATTGGGAGGGGGTTGTTGATAAAACGAACATTGGAAGACAAAACTGGGACGCATGGCGGTGTTAGAACAGACGGGAGAGGCTGTGATAAGCACCGTATGAATGGGATGGTTCATGTTTCCGATTGGGCGAGAGGATAACAGTGATATGTACTATAGACCGCAAAAATAAATACCACACACATTGGTTCGAGAAGTAACATTCGCTACCGCCATGGGGTGTAGTTAACAAGCCGTGTTTGAAGCACAATGTAACAAACCATCGTCTGTCAATGCGGTATGGTTGTAGTAGTAGTAGTAGTAGTAGTAGTAGTAGTAGTAGTAGTAGTAGTAGTAGTAGTAGTAGTAGTAGTAGTAGTCGTATTAGTAGTAGCAGTAGTCGTGGTCGTAGTAGTCGTAGTAGTCGCAGTAGTAGTAATAGTGGTAGTAGTGGTAATAGTGGTAATAGTGGTAGTAGTGGTAATAGTGGTAGTAGTGGTAATAGTCGTAGTAGTCGCAGTAGTCGTAGTAGTCGCAGTAGTCGTCGTAGTAGTCGTAGTAGTAGTAGTAGTATTAGTAGTAGTAGTAGATGTAGTAGTAGTAGTAGTAGTAGTAGTAGTAGTAGTAGTAGTAGTAGTAGTAGTAGTAGTAGTAGTAGTAGTAGTAGTAGTAGTAGTAGTAGTAGTAGTAGTAGTAGTAGTAGTAGTAGTGAAAGTAAAAATAAATTAGTTAACTTAAATAATATAAATATAGATAGTGGCGTGTGATGATTATAACAACATAGTGATTGATGTGTGTAATATACATAATTATATTCAGTTCAGGTTGTTAGTTCTATGTCCTTTACTTTTTCTAATGTTGCATATTCCTTACAGGACGTTTCAGTCAACACCAGCATTTTTCAGCTGCTGTTGATGTACTAGGCAGATTACGCTCAGTAGTTTACCATTTATTTCTAAGCGACCGGCTCACATACCCCCGTAAGTAACCAACGCGGCGCATCTCGCGCATCTGCGTTACTCACGAGAATATACGGTATTACGGAGAAAGACGTTAATCTCTATGTCAAGGAGAACGGCTTCACAGAGACCTTTACAGGACTTCGCAATTAACCTTGGCATCTATTGGCTCTTTGTGAATAACTTCAAACATTTTTGCAATAACTAAAGAAGAAATCTTTTTTTAAAAATTATAATTTTTTTTAGTAGCTCAAATGTCACAGGGAAAATTCTTAGAATATCGTGGAGCAAGAAGAAAAGAAATAAATCAATTCTACAAGATCTGAACATCGAAGAAAACTGGGGCATAAACAGCTTCATGTCTGGGACTGGGAAACTGGAATAATATGGTCATGTTAAAGGTCACAGAGACTTGGACAGAACGATGACTGGTGGGTATGGTTGGTGCAAGAAGTGGCTGGGGTCGATCAGCAAGAAGAAGGACACAGGACATTGCAGACACATTGGGAATTAGAGTAGTTATATAGGCGCAATCCGAGGTGAATTTGAGGATTCCATATTCTGAGAGCCTCCTTACATAGCCTTACTAAAATACTCAGATGATGTCACAATATGGAGCCTTCCAAAATGGATAATGTAAGGGGAGATAATCCTGTGGGAATAATGTTGTGTTAATTATTGTTATTATTAATTGTTTTTATTTTGTTACTTAGTGTTTTGTGGTTACTGATGGCAACAGCTGGTTGGTATCGTTAAACAGCTATAGTATGTCCACATTTGGTTGCCTTAATTCACGATCAATTATTTTGAAAACTGTTGCATCGTTATGAAATTTTTCCAGCCGTCTTATATTTACCCCCACCCAAGGAATATGTCTTTGAAAGGTCCAAAAACAACTTAAATAATTGAAAGCGGCGACATTCCTTTGATCTTTTGCTGAACAACTAGTGATTTCTCGCTAACGAAGTTATTTTTACGGTAATGTGAGACATGTCAATTCTGTTGACACACAAAGGCGTATCCGGATTCGTATGAGAGTGGGTGCAATGAAAGAATTAGCTTAAAATCGACAGGGTCGGCTGCATTGCACCGGGTGTTTATCCCATATGACTCAGTTTCTTTCCGCAGCGCGGAAAGCGTCGCACAAAGCACAAACTCCGTAGCTCCAGCGACGACCCTCGGGAGTCTCCGAAAAAATGCACTCGTGAAATGAAGGATGCGGCCCGGAATCGAACATACAACCTTCGGAGCCCGAGTCAGATGGCTTGACCACTTCACCACGGAGAATCCCGAGAGCGGTGCAATGTGTAATATTAGTAAAGACAGAGAATTTACAGAGGCACGGGGTAAATAATTTGTAAATTAACAGGAAAGTAGAAGGAATATATTTCTTACCTTATTTTTCATTTCCTTCTTGTTTCTTCAGTTATCAGTTATCAGTTGGGGTATCTTCATTACACTCCGGACATGTCCATAGGTGCTCAGAACCTAACCCCAGCATATGCATCAGCGTCCGGTGGCTAATAGTGCCAGTTCTGTGTTGGTTGACGAGGCGCCTTGTTTTCCCGATGTACCTCTCGCATCTGGCCGTGCCGAATTCTTACTCCCAAGTCTTTCATCCTGGACAGCGATGTGGATTCACTGACGTCAAAGTCCTCTGTTCTCGCCATATCTTTAAGGACGTTAATAACATCGGCACGATCCATGAGCTGGCCATCTACAGGGGGTGCAGAGCCAGCCAGTTTATCAGCTCGTTCATTTCCCTCGACTCCCGCATGAACCGGGACGAAGATGAAGGTGACTTTACGAACAACAGACTTCCGCAGCGACTCAGTCCACCGTCTACGTACAGATCCAGTTTCGATCTTCTGAATCATGCGCATTGAGTCACTTAGTACACACACGTTGGTATAATGCTGTGATTCCAACCATATAAAACCCTGTGTAACTGCCATCACCTCCATTGTCATGCTGCTCGAGGTCATAGAGTGGGCACCACTGGATTCTTGAACGGTTCGGCCCGCTGAATGGGCTGTAAATGCCCACGCACTTCTGTGCTGCTTTACAACAGATCCATCTGTATAAATGAGCACTTTGAGTGTTCATTTATGAGCGCGTTGACTTCTGCATTGACAGCGACAGGGTTCTGCTCTCTGCACCGTCTGTCGAGTGTGATAATGCAGGAGAAAGTGCACTTAAAAGCTGGAGGCACCGGCACCCATTCCTTGCCGGGGTTGATACTGGTAAGACTGCAGACCTGTCTGACGACATCTTCCGCCCGACCCATCCATGATTTGCCTCTCTTTAGCCTGTCACTCTTTTCTCTGAATATAGCGTCATGCAGAGTTGCTGCTCATCTGCACTTATTTTTAAGAATGCACGAGCTCTCCAGATCTTGATCCTGTGTTCCATTGTCGGGAAGTCAAGGAGGTATCTCATTGATACACAGCTGGTGTCTTTCGTGCAGCCCAAAATGATGCGCATGGCTTCGTTTTGTACCTTTTCAAGTCTTCCAATCTGTGTAGGGCTGACAGTGAGGATGGCCAGGGCATACTCTGCTCAGACCTTAATCTGTGTCGGACGATTCCAGTAGGTTGATGATTGCACTCGGTTGAATAAAATTAAATCCATCCTTTCTCCAATAGTCCTCTTCCCCTTTCAACACATGGTCCTCACATTTTTTCCAGTAACTTTTATCAATATTTAATAGCGCTGACTGGGTTAGTATCTTGACGTCAGACAATTTGAATGTAGTATTGGCAGCTTCCACTTGTCCTTTAATTTTAGCCCACACAAGTTCTATAGGGTTTAAATGAGAATGATACGGCGGAAGTCTCAAGCACCTATGGCCATGCTCTTCTATCAACTTGTCAATTTGAAATTTCTAGCTTTTTTGCATCTGTTTTACAAGGGACAACAACTGTAGCTTGAAATATGTTTCTGGAAATGGTATATTTTCTCTTCGGAGCCATATCTTTATTGCTTCCTTTGTGCTCGATGCCGTAGGTATTTTGTCTTCTTGGGCAACAACATTGTGATATGATGCATTGTCCATGATTAGACAAGACGGTCTATTAAGGGATGGAAGTACTGTATTCTTGAGCCAATCTCTAAATACATTACCATTCATCTCATTATGATAATCCCTATTGTCTGTATGCTGTGATACGAACACGAGCCCAGCATTCTGTAGTAAGCCATTATGAGTACTACCAGCATGGGCTATGACCAAACGCTATCCTTTACTACAGGGCACATAACGTTTTATCTTTCCATCCATTGATTGTCATTCCTTTTCACTTGTGTGGTGTGCATTGATCCACGTTTCATCCGAATACACTATGTCGTAATTTTCTTTGCGCATTTCCCTTATTTCACGTAGGAATCTGCTTCTCATGGCTCCTAAATGCGGTTGCTCGCAAAGGATATTTCTATCTCCCTTGTACTTTCTAAAAGTGAAGCCTAATGTCCTTATAATTTTCCACAAAGTTGTTTTGGATAGCTCTATGTTATTGTCCTTTCTCAACAAAACCCTCAGTTTTCTTACACTCACTGTGTCCTTGGCATCCATCATTTTTATAATAACTCGTCTGATGACATCCTTGTCAAAGCTGTCTACAATTGCCTTTCTACATACCGTTTGCTTATCGCGTGTTGGTTTCATTCCAGATTCTTGCACCCATCGACGAAACGATCGTTTACATGCACTGTTCTTTTTTAGGGATTTGTAACAGTATGAAACAGTTTCCTACGATCAGCTTCTTGACAAAAATATGTGTACAACTTCATAGCGATGTTTTGAAGTGTATACAATTTCACTTTTAATCGCATTGAACAGTATTAACACATTCAAATATTAGCTATTAAGATTACATTAATGGTAAGATTTATTTATATAATCACGTTTCATGAAAGAACCCACAGTTTGACGACGCCTCTGAACTATAACACTCAGTATGTCCAAAAACGAAAGACCGCCAGACAATTTTAAAATTAGCGCGAATGGATCTTGCTGAGCTGTAATACTCTAAAAATTAAGGCATTCATGACGGGGCGGTAAAATATATACCTCATATAAGCAAAACTTGAAATCTGCTGTACAATCTCCAGAACAAAAAGTTGTTTGTTGGGTGGACATAATGATAAGGTTATATACTAAATCTCATTATTTTCCATCAGTTGGTTACTGAGATATTCAATTTTATATTGAGGCAACAAAAAAAAAAAAAAAAACTATAGACGAATATCTTATATATTAGATATGACCAATATAACTGCCATCGTAACAATTGTTAGAGTAATTATCTCGGTTGTTAGATATGTACTCATTAGCATAATCATGTGCTATGCCGATAAGCGTAGGCGGTCATATTTCACCATCTTACACGATAATTAGAGTCGTGGATCATTCCCCACCTCAATCTTGTCAGTTGTCACTACGATCGCCAACTGATTTCGTCTCATAACATGTCCAAAAATTGTGACCGTCTACGTCTAATTTCTCTAAGTAGTTTACGGTTTCTAACCCTTATTTAATTAGTGGTAATGTAATCATTACGTATTTGATAATTTAATAATGTAATTATTATAATTTGCCCTCTTATATTCACCCCTAAGCATGCAATATCATAATCAAAAAATAGTCTTTACAAGGATCAAATACATTTATCTACATTGGGCACCAGTTTTTCTCGCCAAGAATTTAAAATATCCAGAACGGACATACCATACATCCAATACGGGATCGCGCCGGACACTTTTAGCTACTCCTGAAACTCAAGCCAGACGACATACTCCCGTCACATCAAGTACCAATAGGACAGAAGTGTGCAGACCACTCATAACCACTGCACCTGAAATCCAAGCCAGACGGGACACTACCACAACACCAAGTCCGTTAAATACGTCGTCTTTCACACAGGAGGGTAATAATTACGAAGATATGATTCCTATTCTCCCCAGAAAGGATCCGACTCTCAGCAACAACGACGTGCCAGCACAACCTCCTGTTAGCCACCAACCAGAGGCTCTAGTTGGTAGTCATTACATACCCATGAGACATCATCAGTACCCATTTAATTGTAATCCAGAATGGTTGCACCTCACACGGTATAGCCCAGCTACACTTCGTCAAGCACTTATAATGTCGCTATACCAACAACCAACACGACCTGGTATTTACTAGCAACTTAGGACAAAGCTACACCGGATCTCGGTACAAGAAAGAGCCTCTCCTTAAACGTTTATCTGCATATTTGGTTATAACTTGATCTAGTAACGTATTAGGTTATAAGTTATTACAAACATTGACTGGTTTTGACTTTATATTAATTGATAGTACTTAGCTGTTTAGCTTTTAAAATAATTCTAATTGTGTTTTCACGGTGAGTGAGGGGGTCTTCACTGCTCTTCCTTACGGATCTGTGTACGTATTTTTATATATTTACAGAGATATTACTGTTTCTCTGTACTTTAGAGTGTGTTTTGTAATAAGGGACGTAAGTTGTATTCACTTTGTGTGTGTGTGTGTTGCTTTTAAACTTGTGATTACGCATTGTTGAAATGTCTAATAAGTACGAACACTGGCTCAGGAATAATGGGCTCAAAATCGGGCATGTAAACATATGCCATCTATTAGGGAAGCTGCCCGAACTATCACTTATACTTAATCAAAATTTTCACATGTTTGGCGTTAGCGAAAGTCGATTAAATGGCAACATCTCAGATGATGACATCGCTATCAGAGGTTTTAAAACCATTAGAAGAGATCCCTATCAGAAACAAGAGACGGGTATTGCAGTTTATATTTCCAACTCGCTTAACGCCCACCGCAGGCTAGACTTTGAAACCTGTGAGATTGAGTGTGTATGGATAGAGGTTAAACTTCAAAATTGCATACCGCTAGTAGTTGGCTATCTTTATCGAAACCCCAGTGCAGGAAATATCTGGTATGAAAAATTCACCACTATGATGGATGTAGTCTTTAGTAATGCTAGGGAAATAATATTGCTAGGTGACTTCAACATAGACGCTAACAAATCAAACAAAACATGGGAAAACATAATAGAGTCATATAATTTCCAACAGTTAGTCAAACAAGCCACTAGAATCACTAAATCATCTGCAACACTTATAGATCATATTTATACTACGTGTGCTGATAACATCACAGAATGTAGTGTACCTATCAATGCAATGAGCGATCACTATCCAGTATGTTGCACGTGGTCGAAAAGGGGCACCAAAACTCCCAAACACAAACATATAAGCATAAAATATAGAAATTACAAAAATTTCAATCGAGACGTCTTCTTACAAGATTTGGTCAACTCATCTCTAGATTATGTTTACCAGCTTCCTGACCCAGACGATGCTCTGGACCACTGGCTAAAGACCTTTCTAAGTATATTTGATAAACATGTTCCATTTAAGGAAGTTCGTGTTAAACATCACACAAAGCCCCCGTGGATCACACAGGAGGTAGTTGAACTTATGAGAGATCGCGACAGGGCTCACAAAAATAGAGATCTAACTATGTACCGTAGTCTGAGAAACAAAGTTCAATATGTTATTCGGAAGGAAAAGAAAAACTATTTTAAGAACATAGTAATTGATAAAACCAACACTAAAGATATATGGAAAGCAATTAATACCTTGACAAACAAACACAAATCATCACAATCATTACCATCAAATCAGGTTACATGTGATCAATTCAGTAGATACTTTCAGTCCGACATAAACCAACTGAAGGCTGCAATACCAGATGCGCCTCATGACATATCTTTATTATCATCATTCTGTGAGAACAAATGCTATGGACACATTTCCTCCAACATACCGCTAATGACGACAACTGAAGTATTTACTCATCTCCGTAATCTAAAAAACAATAACTCATCAGGACTAGATGGAATTAGTAGTCGGATCCTTCGCCATGCTGCACCGGCGATCTGCGAGTCACTAACTTTTATATATAATCAATGTCTAACCAGAGGTCACTTCCCATCAGCCTTTAAAATCGCTAAAGTGTATCCTCATTTAAAAGCTGGTCCTCTAGACGATCGTCTCATGAGTAATTATAGACCAATTTCCATATTATCCTCATTATCCAAACCGCTAGAAAAGCACATCCACAAAACAACACTAGATCACTTAGTTCGCCATAAACTGATAGTTGACAGTCAGTCAGGATTTCGGCCAAAATATTCTTGCCATACGGCACTAACAAACATGATAGAAAACTGGCATCAAAATATTAACAACAATACTCTATGTGGAGCGGTGTTTATAGACTTTAGGAAAGCATTCGATATGATAGATCATACTATTCTAATTAAAAAACTAGAAACAATGAAAGTAAGTTTTAATATAGTGACATTAATAAAATCATTCTTATTAGACAGAAAGCAAGTAGTATCACACAATAAAGTTTTATCTCAAGCCATTACCATTAATATTGGAGTACCTCAGGGGTCTATTCTTGGCCCTCTATTATTTGCCATTTATATAAATGATCTTCCATTAAATCTGTCGTCGTCCTGCGATCTATTTGCTGATGACTGCACAGTATATACAAACGCTGTTGATCGTAATGTGCTAGAATTATCCTTGCAACAGGAAATAAATAGTGTAGTTAACTGGAGTCATGCAAACCGCATGCAAATTAACATTACTAAAACAAAGTCTATGTTAATAGGAACCAGGCAAAGACTTCACACTCTAAACTCGCAGAGAACTCTTCAGCTGCACATTGGCAGCACGCCTGTAGAAAGTGTCACCGAGCACAAGACACTGGGTGTTATCATAGATCAAAATCTAACTTTTAACTCACATGTTCATGCTCTGGTTAAACAAATAGCCAAAAAAGTATACCAACTTGCCAAAATTAAAAATTTCCTTGACGAAAACACAAGAAAGATATTCTATACTTCTCATATACAAACACATATTGATTACTGCTCCACAGTCTGGGATGGATGCTCAAAATCAATAACAAAACGCCTATATTCACTCCAGAAAAGGGCAGTGCGTTTAATAAATGGTGAAAAGCTTACCGACAATTCTAACCTATATAAACGTCTCCGGTTACTGCCACTCCACAAGCGCCTGCTTTTTAATAAGACCAAACTAATTCACAAAATCCTATTTCAAAATGCTCCAAGCTACCTTTGGCCATTGTTTAAATATAACGCTAGACATAGCGAACGACTAAATATACTTCATGTCCCTAAACCTAGGATAGACTTATATAAAACAAGCTTAGCATACTCTGCCGCTCAGTTGTGGAACAATCTTCCACAAGAAATCAAAGACACCACCAATCATGATACATACATTCGCAACCTGTTTGAACACTACCTTAGTACAGACTACATGCCCCCATAACAAATAACACAAAAAAGACAATAATGGTAACTTATCTCAAACGACAACTAGCCAAAAAACATTCCCTTATGTATGGCACGTTACACCCTCCTTAGGTATTTATAATGCCCATGTTAAACACTGCCTCAGTGAGTCATTTGTTATTGATTATTTTTCATGCGTTTTAATGTTCTTTTGTTGTCAAAAGTTGCTTCATAAGTGATGTTGAATGAAAGAATGTATGAGAGGAAATAGAGAAGAAGGGCAGAATGTCAGACGGGCCTGCGTGCCCAATTCTTAACCCTTTGAAAATAAAGACTTATTATTATTATTATTATTATTATTATTATTATAATCACTTTACTGATATAAAACTGTCTATGCATATGACAATGTAACTATTGTATAACTGTAATATACCAGGCATGAAGACAATGTGTTTTTCCCAAAGAGATAACATACAGTTTATTTTTCATTCAAAATCTACCATTCTCTTTCACCAGACTGTCACTTTTGTCAACAGCTGACACCGTTTGTAGTGGTACACATAATTACAGTGATAATATTCTTAGATATGAGCGGAAGCACCATTGGGGGCAGTAACATTAATAACCTTAGATATGCTGATGATGCAGTATTTATTGCAGACAATGAGCAGGATATGTGATCTATAGTAGATGTGGTTGTTGTATACAGTGAATAACTAGGGTTAGAATTAAAATTGTAAGAAGAAGACACTGATTATAGTCGCCACTAGGAACAAAGAAATACCACAATGTAATGTTCAAGTAAATGAGAATATTCTTAAACAAGTGACTCAATACATCGATCTCAGAATAGCTATAAAATATGCTGGTGAGGTGCCTTGAAGAGCTTAGAAAAATAACCGCTATGGCGAAGGAGGCTTGTGCAAGCCGGAAAACATACTGACTAATATAATGATAGCAACTTTTCTTCTGAATAGTCTATAAGGTTATTAACTGGTCGATGCGCGAGCTTGGTGGGTAGAGAGCTACGTTAGTAAGTCATGAGTGTAGTGGGACTAGGATTCCATGCCTGCGTTCGTCGTCAGCCAGCAGAGGAAAAGACAGGTCACCTCCCTGCATTAAGACACAATTTGATAGCCCTAACACACCTCAGACCCACAGCAGTTTCCTACTTCAAGACATTGAGGAAAGCTAGGTTTTCAATGTTTGTGACATGTTTTTGTTTATTGGTAGTTTTGCTTTCACTCGCTTTCAACTCAAACCTAGTACATGCACTTTCTGCTACATCTATAGCACTTGACCGATCTTTGCGTATGGATTAGCTGTCCCTATTACCAATGTTCCCACCATCATTCAAACCAACTCCGACTTCTAAGGTAATTGTCATTTACGTTTTGTACGGATTGTGTATGTATAATTTATAATCATTGTTTTTCGGCAGGATCTAAAACGTGGGACATTTGTACATCTCATACTTCGCCCACGTACTGTACACAATACACGGGAACTTTGGGGAACTAGCTAGTTCAGATGTCTGAAGCAGCAACAGCAATGGATCCGGGGACGTGTAGTCTCAATTCCAACTATACAATTCACTTAAACTATTCGAAGTATATTTACCCGATGGTCGACGTTGCCAGGGTCACATGGGATGTCTATGTCAAATGCGTTGCCATGGCGTTGATTATTTTAGTTGCACTTATCGGAAACGTCCTGATCATCATCATCGTGAGCTCGTCGAGGGCGATGAGGACCACGACCAACATCTACATAATGAACCTGGCGGTGGCGGATTTAATTATCGCGTGTTTCCCAACCTGGATCTTTCTGGTCAAAGATGTCACGAAAAACTGGGAAAGCGGGGCGTTTATCTGCAAGTTTAATCCTTTTATACAGAGTAAGTTCTCTCTCTCTCTCTCTCTCTCTCTCTCTCTCTCTCTCTCTCTCTCTCTCTCTCTCTTTCTCTTTCTCTCTCTCTCTCTCCGTGTCTTCGTCTCTCTCTGTGTTTCTCTCTGTCTTCGTCTCTCTTTGTCTCCATCTCCCTGTTCCTCTCTCTGTCTCCATCTCCCTGTTCCTCTCTCTGTCTCACTTTCTCACCCCTCTCTCTGTCTCCTTCTCTCTGTCTCGCCCCTCTGTCCGTCTCCATCTCTGTCTCCCTCGCACACTCTCTTTCCCTCTCTCTCCTCTTTCTGTGTGTTTGTCTCTATCCGTATCTCTCTGTCTCCCCATCTATCTCCCTCTCTCTGTCTTCCTCTCCTCGTCTCTCTTTCTCTGTGTGGCTGTCTGTTTCACGCTGCCTGTCTCCCCTCTCTCTGTCTCCGCTCTCTCTTTTAATCTCTCTGTCATCCTCTTTCTCTCTCTCTCTCTCTCTCTCTCTCTCTCTGTCTCTCTCTCTCTCTCTCTCTCTCTCTCTGTACCCTCTCTCTGTCTCCTCTCTTGATTCACTGGTATTTGTCTAGTTCTCTCCTTGAGTTCAACAATCATGATACTATCATATACTTATTTTTTCCAATTCTGCGATAGCATCCAATTAATTAATGTTTGTGATTTATTAGCAATTGCTTTCGTAGTGGACCATTTTCCTATCAACGACCGGTGTGGTACAGACCCCATGACCCATCGAGTCCAGATGGGTTTATAACATGTGGAGCCTGTACTATGACCCCAAGGCGCAAAAAGGTAGCTTTACTTTTCAGTTGTGAGAATACACTTACATTATTTAATGGACAATAAATAATTTAAAACAATGTTTTCTCGTAGTGAATTTGAATAACGAAGACACAAACAATAGATAGCACGATTTATTGTCTGGCATATTTCGCTCCATCTCGTCAGGTTCAAACTGCAGAACTGTCAAACTGTCAACATGTCATTTACTGTCAATACAGTACCTTGCTGTGTATGGCAGGGGGGTCTTTGAGCTTGAGGAATTGAGGCCGCCTGGCTAGTGCAGTAGCCACGAACTGTGCAGGTTAGGATTGTCTTTTTGCCCCCGACAGAAAAAAAGCCCACACCTTACCGAGGATTCGAACCCGGTTCCTCTGCAGAGGATTCGAACCCAATTCCTCTGCACAAACTGCAGCAAACACACAATATGAACTAAGGTAATTAGATAAATCCTTCAAGCTAAAATATAGAACACACATATTCACACGGTAATTTGAATTGTCTACCACGGTACTTTTAAACTGACTATCATGTCTTTATGTTCACGCAAAGTTGGCTTTTGTAAATGAATGACAACTACCTCTGCCAGCTTTAACATGCGACCATTTTGTTTGTTAAACACACACACGAAACGCATATCAATCACGTGAACGGTGTCCAAATAAATAATTCTTAAAACCGTGGGTTGTGGAAAAGCTTAAAAGTCGCTTAAAATTCGACAGGGTCGACTTCATTGCACCGGGTTTTATCCCATATGGCTCGGTCTGTTTCGCAGCGGGAAAGCGTCGCACCAAGCACGAACTCTGTAGCTCTAGCAACGGCCCATAGCAGTCTCCGTAAAATTTCACTCGTCAACCGAAGGGCGCAGCCCAGAATCGAACCCACAAACTTTGGAGTCCCAGTCAAACGGCTTGACCACTTCGCCACGGAGACCCCCGACTGGAGTCGTAGAGAAGCATGATCGCTCACACCTTTTGGAAGGACATTTGAAGAAGCAGTGACGTATAGTAACGTAGACTCACATATCCGTCTTCCCTTGTCTGCCGTGAGTTTTAATGCACGCATACAACTATCCTTTCAGTACAGGCTATGTGCACCTTGTCCTTCACCATGATCGCCATAGCCAGCGATCGTTTCTTCGCCGTTGTCTACCCTCTCAAGGCCAGGGTCACACACAGCAAGGTCAAGTACGTCCTGGTAATCATCTGGGCAGTGGCGGTTGCCGTGGCGATTCCACCCCTCTTGTACTACACTTACTGGGAGCGTCAGTGGGCCAACTACCTGGAGAAGTTCTGCACTACTATATGGCCGGTAAGGTTTGAGGTTTGAAACCGACTGAAAATTACATTAGCGGGTATTGTTTAGCACTCATAGAGGTAAAGGAATAGAAGTATAGATATTAGAGTAGAGGGTATTGATTTACTTCTGATTCTTGATTGTCATGTTCTAGTCTTCTTGTTTGTATTGTTGTAGTTGTTCTAGCTTTTGTTCTTCTCGTCCTTCATGCTCTTCTTTTCCGTCATGATCTATTTGTTCTTGCTGCTCTTCTTGTTCTTTATGTTCTCTTTCTTTTCGTTCTAGTCCTACCTTATATTTTAAAACTTGTTTTAAATTTATTCTTATTCTTGTTCTTAATTTTCTTCTTATTTTTGTTCTAGTTGTTCTTGTGTTTTGTTTTCCCCCGCTCTTCTTGTTCTTCCAACTAGCAGTGGCGGATTAAACTTTAGAGCGGCGACCAGTTAGTTGTTAGTTGGCGGCAGTAGTTAGAGGAAGTCTCCATAAAGATAACGGCAATGTTCACCGACCAGTTTGTCGCTGCCTATGAGGACAGCAATGACAGACTAGTTCCGTCACAAGATGACCTTGCAGTCTTAACAGACGATAGTTTGTAAAATAGATTTATACCTCTCCATAGCAGAAAGTCTGGGTTGAATTTAGAGACCATGTGTTGCCCGCGCAGCATGATCCCTCTCTCTGCCGTCTAGTTTACTCAAAAGGAAAGGTAATATCAATACATCTAGAACAAGACAAGCTGCACAAGCTGCCGGATCAGCAAAGCAATACGCTAACTGTTAGACCAGTTGCCAACCAAGGCTTAGGGCCTGGTCTGACCTGCCAGCCTGGTCTGCCTTGCCAAGGCATTTACTCATTAGGTTGCATTTCCTCGCAATAGGATAAGGCTGGTTTGACATCAAGCAAGGAGTCCGTCAGGGCTGCGTGCTGTCACCCTATTTGTTTAACCTGTACGCCGAAAATATAATGAGAAATGTAAGAGATGATATAAACAGGGAGCTATATGATGCCCTAAATATCGGCGCTCATGACATACCGGAGATTCGATATGCTGATGATACAGTATTACTATCCACAACACAGAATGGCATAGAAAACCTAATAGCCTCAACCCAATTGAATAGTGAAAATCACAACTTATATCTTAACATAGCAAAACCAAAGATAATGCATACAGATAAAACTACTATGGAGAAGGAAATATACATTAATGGGGAAAAATTGAAGGTGGTGGAAAATTTTGAATATCTTGGGTCATTGATTACCAAGAACGGTGACACAATGAAAGAAATTAAACGGCGACTATCAATTGTTCTTCAAAGACTAAAACAGCTGAATAAATTATGGAGTTGGACAGACAGAACTACAAAAATTAGATTTTTAAGAGCATGCATCTTTCCTATTGCAACATACGCCCGTGAGACATGGACACTTACTAAACAAGCTGAACAGCGCATAAACGCCTTTGAATATAAATGTTATAGACGAGTTCTAAGAATATCTTGGGTAAAGAAAAGAACAAATGCTTCCATACTTCAAGAGTTGAATATTGAAGAAGGTTGACTATTAAAGACAATAAAACAAAGAAAATTGAAATATTTTGGTCACTTGAAACGTCACGAAAGTTTGGAGAGAACAATAATGGAAAGGTATATGCCTGGGAAGAGAGGAAGAGGAAGGCCAAAGAGAAGATTGGTGCAGGATGTGGCGGATGATCTCCAGATGGGTGTATCAGACGCGGGACATCTTGCTTGTGATCGAGAGGTTTTCCGGAAGGTTGTTATGGGAGCGAGGTTCTGCAAAGGACATGCTACTGAATGAATGAATGAATGAGGGTAAGGCTCCCAATTGCGCTCCTCCGCCCACAGTCATTGACACAATGTGGGGGTGTCGGGTTTGGTGAGCGAGCCCAATATTCGGCGGTAACATAAATCAGGTAGTACCGTCTAATGCCATACCGTAGCTCAGTTATTTCTGACTTTGTTTTCATAGATGCCTAATAATTGGACAGCTCACACATTTTCATTATAAGGACAAAAGAGCAAGGCTAGGTGTAATAGATAAATACCTGGTTAGCCTGGCTACATGGCACGACTGGGTCACGAACACAAACCTGATCCAACACTCCGGTGGTCGTGTGAGATGGCGAACCTCGACTATATGGCACGACTGGGTCACGAACACAAACCTAATCCAACACTCCGGTGGTCGTGTGAGATGGCGAACCTCGACTACACGGCACGACTGGGTCACGAACACAAACCTGATCCAACACTCCGGTGGTCGTGTGAGATGGCGAACCTCGACTGCCCGCGATTATCGGTATGGCACATGACGAGTATAAGCGCAGTTCAGTAACTGATATTTTTCATGCTTTTTGAATATCCTTTAGGGTTTTTTGAGATATCGCTATTTGAAATGTGCAACGGTCTATCTTTATTGCCTACGTTTACAATTGCTAAATGTCTTTATAGTTTACACAGAGAGTTTTTTTAAGACAGCCCACACACGTCCTAATGCTGGAGGATCCCACTGTACGTATACTGAATCTCCACGTATTGTCAATACATGATAGCTTGTCCTGAGTGTTTATTTATGTGAGTACAAGTAACAGATCCATGTATACGGCCCTATGGCCAAGGGGTTACGGACGCAATTAGCTGTCCTGCATACCGTATTCGAAACACAACTGCGGACGATTTGAAAGTAGGTCGCCTTGAGCTGATTTTCATACAATGGTATGAGTGCCAATCGTTCAGAAAGCAATGGCAAAATAATGAACGTAAACTTACCAAGAAATCACCAAAAATGGTGGGGTTGACTGCGACGTTTTGTAAAGGATATGCAACTCATTCATTCAGTAGCATGTCCTTTGCAGAACCTCGCTCCCATAACAACCTTCCGGAAAACCTCTCGATCATAAGCAAGATGTCCTGCGTCTGATACACCCATCTGGAGATCATCCGCCACATCCTGCACCCATCTTCTCTTTGGCCTTCCTCTTCCTCTCTTCCCAGGCATATACCCCACCATTATTGTTCTCTCCAAACTTTCGTGACGTTTCAAGTGACCAAAATATTTCAATTTTCTTTGTTTTATCGTCTTTAATAGCCAACCTTCTTCAATATTCAACTCTTGAAGTATGGATGCATTTGTTCTTTTCTTTACCCAAGATATTCTTAGAACTCGTCTATAACATTTATATTCAAAGGCGTTTATGCGCTGTTCAGCTTGTTTAGTAAGTGTCCATGTCTCACAGGCGTATGTTGCAATGGGAAAGATGCATGCTCTTAAAAATCTAATTTTTGTAGTTCAATCTGTCCCACTCCATAATTTATTCAGCTGTTTTAGTCTTTAAAGAGCAATTGATAGTCGCCGTTAAATTTCTTTCATTGTGTCACCGTTGTTGGTAATCATTGAACCAAGATATTCAAAATTTTCCACTACCTCCAATTTTTCCCCATTAATGTATATTTCTTTCTCCATAGTAGTTTTATCTGTATGCATTATCTTTGTTTTTGCTATGTTAAGATATAAGTTGTGATTTTCACTATTCAATTGGGTTGAGGCTATTAGGTTTTCTATGCCATTCTGTGTTGTGGATAGTAATACTGTATCATCATATCGAATCTCTGGTATGTCATGACTGCCGATATTTAGGGCATCATATAGCTCCCTATTTATATCATCTCTTACATTTCTCATTATATTTTCGGCGTACAGGTTAAACAAATAGGGTGACAGCACGCAGCCCTGACGGACTCCTTGCTTGATGTCAAACCAATCTGATGTCTCGCCATCTATTCTAACTGCTGCTTGTTGGTCTAGATAGAGCATTTTTATGAGTTGTACTACATGTGATGGAAAGCCCATATTCCTCATGATTTCCCAAAGTTTCTGATGTTGTACACAGTCAAATGCTTTTGAATAATCCACAAAACATGAGAATAGGTTTACATTAAATTCTCTGCACTTCTCTATTATTAAACTCATGTTGAATATGTGATCTCTTGTTCCTCTTCCCTGTCTAAATCCAGCTTGAACTACGTTAATCTCTTCTTCCATTTTCTTACTAAGTCTTCGCATTATGACTTTTAGTAGAAATTTACTTGCATGACTGATCAGGGCAACAGTTCTATAGTTGGTGCATAATTTCAGGTTGCCCTTTTTTGGTATTGGAATGAAGATAGTTCTCTTCCAATCTTTTGGCCATATACCATATTTCCAAATCTTTGTACATAATGCATGATATATGTGTATGCTTTCTTCTCCTCCCGCTTTAATGAGTTCAGCTGGTATCTCATCACATCCAGGTGATTTACCATTCTTCAGGTTCTTTATAGCCCAAGCAATTTCATCTAATGAGGGTTCAGGTTCTGTCTCTGCTGCCATTGGTTCATGTATCTCATTCATATCCTCACTGTCACTCATATCATACATTTCACTGCAGTACTCCCGCCATCTTTCTAGAATTTGTCTAGATTCTGTTAAGGTATTTCCCATCTTGTCACAGATAACATTCAATTGAGGTTGAACATTTCTTGTCAATAACTTCATTTCTTTGAACATTTCATAATCTCTTCCAGTCTTATGATATTGCTCTATTCTGGTACAGCAATGTTGTATAGCCGGTCTCTCTGGCTGTGGGGTTACAACACTTTCTCTCTGTAATCCCGTTTATTACGCAGAGTCTCGTAGCGGAGCGAGAGCTGAGGCGGTTCGACCCCCGCTCGTGACTTGCGGGATACTGAGCCGGCCGCTCAGAAAGCAATGGCAAACTACTGAGCGTAATCTTGCCAAGAGATCAACATACAGCTGAAAGATGCTGGTGTTGACAGCTAAGTCCTGTAAAGGATATGCTAAAAAAAAAAAAAAATCTTGTATATATTGATTTTTGTCCTTTCTTGTGTTCTTTCTTATTTCTCGAGTTAAAGATTTATACTTCATCCTGCTGTTATCGGATTCACCTCCTTTCTGTTTCAGCTCCCTTCGTTGTTTTATTAATTCTAACGTGTCTGATGTAATCCATGGCTTAAGTTGCTTTTTCTTGGTCGGAATTAAATCTTTGGCTGCAGTTATCAAGATATCTCTAGCTTGTACTGCCAGTTCATCAGGTGTCATTTCCTCTTGTACAGACATCAAGACCCCAAAGCGATTCCGAACTTCTACGTTGTATGCATCTGGTATTTTTGTGAGATCAAAACGAAGTGGCCTTGGTCCTCGGATAAGCTTTTTGAGTTTTAATTTCAGATCTGCTTCTAATAACTGATGATCTGTATCACAGTCTGCACTTCGTAGGGTTTTTGCAGATGTTATGCTTGATCTCCATCTTCTTTGTATTAAAATATAATCTATCTGATTTTTGGTAAAACTGTCTGGAGACTTCCATGTGAAGAGTCTTCTTGGATGTTGTTTAAAAAGCGTGTTGGCTATCGTTAACTCATTTTCTGTGCAAAATTCAATTAATTTGTCACCTGCATCATTTCTATTTCTTAATCCAAATTTTCCTAAAACGTGTCTCACATTTTCAGCTCTTCCTGCACCAACTTTTGCATTAAAATCTCCCATTATTATTGTTATATCATTATGACCAATCTTATTTAATGTGTCTTGTAGTGTCTTGTAGTAAAAATCTTCAATTTCGTCCTCCTCTGCTGTTGAAGTAGGTGCATATATCTGTATGAGTGTTGTGTTTTTGGGACGGCCTTTAAGTCTAATAGTGAGGTTCTATCACTAACTGGATTATATCCCATTAAAGATTTTGCAGTTGTCTTATCTAAACAAAATGCCACTCCACTCTGGCCTCCGACGTCTCTACCAGAATAAATGAAAAGACTTCCATTTTCAGTTGTAAAATGTCCCTTGCCGCTCCAGCGATGTTCACTAATTCCTAAAATTTGCATGTTTAACCTCTCAATCTCATCACACACTACTTTAAGCTTTCCCTCATACAGACATCTCACATTCCACGTTGCTATTCTCACTCTGTTTCTTAGTCTGACACAGGGGATTTCCTTGGTAACACAGTCAGGATTAACTCCGTCATCACTATTACTAGTACTGGTCCCTGTGTCACACTCTTCCCCAGTGTTATCTGATCTGCCTGGCCTGGGGGTCTCGCCACCAGATCTCTTTCTTATTATGTTTTCTTTCATGGTTGCTATGGTTTCTTGGCAAGTTTTGCAGAAGGTAGTTTGCCATTGCTTTCCTTCTGGGCAGTGACTGTATTAATCCGTGGCCATAGCCATTGTCTCTACTGATGAGATCATCTGCCTATCGCCGCAGAGTGCAAGACCATAACCAACAACAATCTGTCGGCTGCTCTCACACTCCATCCACCACCTGCTCACATGGCTTCACGTAACCCTGATCGGGGGGCTAAACGGGTACTCCACCTTGCCCAAGGGTGTCCCGTAGACTAACGGAGGAAAGGAGGCGTCTTACATCTCCTTTGATAGGGGATACCCCTAACTATTTTACACATTATGAGAATATAGGGTATATGGTGCTAGTTCTCGACTACATAGTACGGAAGTCACAAAGGGTGTTTTCATGTTGATTTTCCGTTTACAGTCGGGACTAATATTTATGTCGTTTTAGTGCTAAGACACGCGGATGTGAGATGAAACGAATGTTTGTCCATGTTGCTGGCCTGTAGGCTGCAGTCGGGACTAACATCTGTGTCATGTTACTGCCAGGGCACGCAGATGAGGAAAAGAATGGACAGCTAGGCTTACTTACTTGTCTTTTACTGCCAAGATACGCGGATGCGGAAATGAATGGACAAATAGGTTTACTGGCTTGTCTGCTGTAGGGAACGCTTTTAAGAAGGCACGATGAATAAACAACCCAGGAAATGAATGTGACTCAGCAATTTTAACCAGACTACAAGAACATTAAATCAAAAGGGGTGAAGCCAGACAAGATTGCCATGGGGGAGAACCTAGGAAGCCAACACATAACTGGTCACCAGTCGCTACACGCTGACAGAGACACTGCAGAAAGGATCTGGACACTTATGGACAAGTAGTTCAATCTATATTGAGATTGGTTCACTAACAAAGCAAAACCTCGATTAACCGTCACTCGTTTAACTGACAGTTTCTGTTATCCGTCATCATCCTTTAATAGTTTTTATTTTTTTTTTTGGGTGAAGGGGAATACAACACAAATGACGCTATTTTCAATGTCGCCACTGCCCGAGCTGACCTTACAGTGTCTAACCTAAAGAGTGGGTGAAATAAACTCCTGCCTGAACCTATTGATGAAACTGAAGGAACTGAGACTGTTAGTGTTGACGACATTGTGCAACTGTGCAACAATGTAGGACTAAACAGTGAAAACGTAAGAAGAAAAAAACACATTGTTTGGAATGTGACAAAATGGATGGAGGCTTTGAAAGTTAGAACGATGATGAAATTATTTCTAATATTATTAGCATTGAAGAAGAAGAAATTGATGACGATGAAGGATCAGTTCTTCACCAAAAACCTACAACTAGCCACCCAGAAGCAGACAAAAATGTTATCAAAGCGCATCTTGTTTGAAATGCAAGAGGAGGTAAATGCAACACAGATCCTAGTTCTGCATAGGGTACAGAACATCACCGCGTAGTAAGCTCGAGCCTCAAAGACACAGAAGAAGATGACAGATTATTTGAATATAACCTAGGTTTATAGTATTACAATACTTTTCTGTACATTACTATTCTTATATTGAAGTTTATATTCATCGTTTTGTAAAATAAAATACAATATGCATGTATTATTCACTTTTAAAGGATTTTATGTAAATTTTCGCCCCAAGCCCGCAATGAAATCATGTTACTGTACATTTGTATTAAGAGATTTCCGTTATCCGTCTATTCAGTTATCCGTCACTGCCCTGGTCTCGACGGTGACGGTTAATTGGAGTGTTACTGTAACTGACCGACTGACTGACTGACTGACTGACTGACTGACAGACTGACTGACTGACTGAGTGACTGGCTGACTGACTGACTGAGTGACTGACTGACTGACTGAGTGACTGGCTGACTGACTGACTGAGTGACTGACTGACTGACTGACTGAGTGACTGGCTGACTGACTGACTGGCTGACTGGCTGACCAACTGACTGACTGACTGACTGAGTGACTGACTGACTGACTGGCTGACTGACTGACTGACTGGCTGACTGACTGACTGACTGACTGACTGACCAACTGACTAGCTAACTAGCTAAATAGCTAACTAGCTATTTAACTAACTAACTAACTAGTTAGTCAGTTAGTTAGTCGACAGTTCATCCTCATTGCACATCGAACCATTCAGTCCATAAGTGCTCGGATCCCCTCCTCAGCAAATCCCGCAGCGTGTAGCGGCTAACGACGCCAGTTCTGTGTTGGTTTATCAATCTTCTTTGGCTTCCTGCGTAGTGTTCTTGTTTGGCCACCCCTCTTTTAATTTGCTGTTCTTGCAGTCTGGCCATGGTTGTTGATTCACAGTCATCACTTGGTTCTCGCAAAAGTCTTACTTCTCGTAGAGCATTCAGAATGTCAGCCTGGTCCATGGCGCGCCCGCCCTCCACAGTAGCGTTACCTGCTAGCTTGTCAGCCCGCTTATTTCCTTGTACTCCCGCATGCCCTGGCATGAATATGAAACTAATCTTTGCCAGCCGAGACCGCCCCAGAGACAGCAACCACTCTCTTGGGATCCCCCCATCTCTATCCTCTTGAGCATGTTCATTGAGTCGCTAAGGAAACATGCCCTTGTGAATCGTCTGTGTCTCGAGCCATGTTATTGTTTTACTTACTGTCATGACTTCCATAGTCAGGCAACTTGTGGTCTCAGCAAAAGCACCAGAGTCCTCCTTCACAATTCTCCCTCCTTCCTGAGCCGTAAAGGCACATGAGCTTCTCACATGTCGGACGACCGACCCATCTGTGTAAATGACAGCATCACCGTCTAGCGAATTCTCGAAAATTAACGCTTGTACTTCCGCCTCCACAGCAGCCGGGTTTTCTTGTCTGCATTTTCTGTCTAGTTGGATGCAAACTGAAAAGGATGTGCAGAAATCTGTTGGCACTTGTATCCACTCCTCGCCAGGTTCTAAGTCCTCAAGTGGACACACCTGTTGAAGAATGTCTTCGGCTTGACCCATCCACGACCGTCCTCTTTTTAACCTGTTGCCCTTCACCTTCATAATTTCACTATGCAGTTGATGTTGTGTGTTTGTGTTAACTCTGAGGTAGGCGCGTGCTCTGCAAACTTGTATTATGTCTTCAATGGTTGGAAAATCAAATGGTTGGTACTCTGTTGTACGCGTCTTCAAGATCAATCGCTGCAGCAACAGTTTCAGTGCCTGAGTGGAAACTTTCATAGACATCATGGGCAAAAACTGCTGCATTTGTTCAGGTTTCTCTTTTTGGAGGGTACCTACCCAGGGTAGGTGGGAAAACACCTTGCTTCTTTAGCTGGCTTGATGTTTTCCTAGGAATTAACTTCTCCAGCAGCTTGCCTATTGTATTCTGCATGGTTATAACTCGATATCCCTGAATTTCTATGTGGTCCATCCCAGGCTTCGGCAAGGGAATCAGATAGCTGTGTAACCATTCCTCCTTGATGCTAGCACTCCCTATACTGTTGTTGTACATGTCTGCTAGTTCCTCTAGCTCGTTGTCGGTACACCTATTGGTGTCGTTGTATCTTATGCCATCTGGCCCTGGAGCGCTGTTTTTTTATCCTCGAAGCACAGCCTTGATTTCTTTCACTGTCACTGTGTCTTCATCCGAAGTGTTCTGGGCCTTGCACCTGTATGAGGTGATCTCCTTGGCAAGATTTCGGCCTCTCATGTCTGTCTGGTTGCTCTGCTCTAGATAGCGTTCAAAGAGGGCTTTGCCCTTGTCCTCGTCAGTCCTCTGCCAGATGAGGTTAGAACCTTGGAAGTCAGAAATGCTCTTATTCTTGACTACCCCGCTCATGCTTTTATGTAGTCGCCAGAATAATTTCAGTGACTTGTCTGTGCTTACTCTTTGACACACCTCTGCCCATTGTTCACTTTTAACCACCTTGACGAGTTGTTTGAAATGGCTTACTTTTGTGTGCATCTCTCTTTCTAAGTGCACACAGGGACTAGGATGGCCAGCTCTGTTCTTCTTGGCATTTTGCCATCTCCTTACAGCACTACGCTTATCCGTCCAATCCTTTTCCACCTCAAGATTCCACCACGGTGGCTGCTCCCAGCTTTTTTTCCTGCCCTGAAGCTTTCTGCGCTTGTCACGTCTTATTTTACTCACCACATCTTGCCATGTACTGTCATACTGGAAAGTCTTGACCGCTAACTTGTGCTGTCTGCTTCTGCCTTTCTCCACCAAAATGCTGCAAGGGTGGTGGTCGCTGCCGTGGTATCCTAGAACACCCCATCTACACACTGTAGTGAGTGAAGGAGAAACCAGCGCCAGATCAATAACACTGTCCTCATCCCCTGGACGGCTTACTGTTCTGGTGACACAGCCACTGTTGATACAAACCAGGTCAATGGTTTCAAGTGCAGTCTCGAGCTCTCCCTGTGTGTTGGAGGAAATGTTTCCCCGTGATCTGCCTTTAGCGTTGAAATCGCCACAGAAAATAACATTTCTCTCCTGACCTAATATGTCACTTAAGCACTGCCACTTCTGGGAATCCATACTCGTGTTGCGGGCATAAACATTAACCAGCACGAATGGTAGACTGGATTGAACTCTTACCGCCTGTATTTGTATATCGTCACTGTCCCAACTGGACATGTCTAGCTCTGACGCCACCATGCTGTCGCGAATGAGAATCGCCATTCCCAGATGTCGTCTGTTGTAGAAACATTTGAAGCCGGCAATTCGGAGTAGCTGATCACACAGTCTTGTCTCCTGGAGCGCTACAATGTCATTCTTGTAAACCAGATTTTCTAAAATAGGACCCCGGTGTTTTACGCTGGCGCAGTTCCAATACAGAATACGAACGAACGAACGAACGAACGAACAAACATTATTTTAAAAGGGTAACGAATTGGGCACGCAGGTCCGTCTTACATTCGGCCATTTCGATCACTCATCTTTCATTCATCAAATGTGCATGTTACATTTACATAGAAAAAAAAATTGTCAAATGGATTTTGTAAGCATAAACAATGCTATATTACGCATGGTACATTAAAAAAAAAAAAAAAAAAAACATTGTCAAATGAAAGTAGTACTAATGATTGTCGTGAGCATTCTCGCAAAAATTGTAAAAAGTCTCGCAAAAATTGTAAAAAAAATAAATTGTAAGAATACGGATATTCCTGAGGTCACACTTGAGTCTAAAACGCATTAAACCACCATGCTTACCTTGTCGCTTGCAATCTGCCCGGCGCCAACGCCGCCTTGTTTGGTTGACTGCCAACCACTCGGAGAACAAACGTTGGTCCGCGATGTTGGAAAAAAACTGAAAACCACAAAAACCCACACACACTACAAAAAATTCACTCAAGGATTGCTTCGCTCGATGCACGAAACTCCGTAGCATCTGCGCAGATCTTGAGTAGAACCTCCTGGTTTTACATCCTGGCACACAAACTACACGCAAGAGATGAATAAATCCATCTCCTACGAGAAAAAGTTAACGATCTCAAAACAACATCACCGTCCGTCGCCATCTTGAAACCGGAAGTCTCTCGATCTAACTCTAACTAACTAACTAACGAAAGAACGAACGAACGAACGAACCAATGAACGAACGAACCAACCAACCAACCTACCAATCAACCAACCAATCAACCAACCATCAACCAACTAACTAACTAGCTAGCTCAGGGGTGGGCAAACTACGGCCCGTGGGCCGCATGCGGCCCGCCAACTGATTTTTATGCAGCCCGCGAGGGCATTTAGGAATAAACATGTTTACTTCGTTTTTAAGTCATTTTGTTGAATTTAAAGCATTTCATGTATCGTTATGATTGTTTCAATATTGTTGATAATATTTCTTTCTAATTATCTATTTTTGTAAACAGTCCTTCACCTTCGTAATGTAATGCTTTTTCTTCTTCTTTCGTTCGCATTAAATATGTCTATAACTGCAATGTTGCCTCTTGTATGAATTTAACTGTCCTTTTTAGTTCACTCAGCAGTCCATAGAATTTGTCTTCCACTGTCGTCTCTCTAGGCCAGAAGGTTTGACTAGACATGTTGTAATTCGGGCAGTCCTTGAGTATGTGCTCTGCTGTCTGCGACGATAATCCATATGTGCACAAGGCTGAGTCACCAATCTTGAATCTTGTATACATGTGGTTGCGTAATCTATTGTGTCCTGTTCTGAGGTGCAGAATAAGGACTTGCTCTGGTCGGTCCATAACGTGGTAGTCGTCTTGAGCAGGTTTTGGTGGCCTTCTGACTGATTTGATCATTTTTTTCTTTTGGTGGTATGTAACGGGCACAGCAGACTGTTCTTCTTTTGCTCCTTCCTTAGCCAATCGATCAGTTCTGTCGTTTCCGGGTACTCCATAGTGGGATGGTATCCACTGTATGGTGACCTTATGCTGGCTGCTAAGTTCAGAAAGTAGTGTCCTTAGTACTGGCAATTTCCAAGACATCATTTCGTTTTCGTTGAGGTGAGTTTCCTGCAAGCAACATACGCTTACCTTTTCTTGGTTCAAGATGTTTCTAGTTCTATTGTTTTGTTGCTGAATCCCTCCGCATTCCAGTGCATTAGTTTTAGTCTTTGTTTGGTATGGCCAGACGCTCTATTCTCAGGTCCTCTGACTCCACAGAACATCTGAGAAGTACCTCAAGTAACTGGGATTGGACCCTTTCGAGGCATATGGCCCGGCACTGCACCTGCCTGGGGGTCCAAAGCAGGGCGAGCACCGTAAAATTTAGCAGTAGTCGACATATTTCATTACGCGTGATTGGTGGCATCCTGATTTCTGTGGTGCGCCTCCCGGCTGGTTGCCTCCGTATTCAGCACCTTTCCTTTGCCAGAGCAGACTGTAGTCTTACTCGAATTTAGGTGTGTAGGCACGCACACAGATTTCTGCACATGCATGTACGTGCATACACATCTAGAGCGTTCTGGATATTTCTCGGCGCCATTGACTCGCCGTCGCCCCTTCTCCTGTAAGTTAAAACAGTTCCGCCACGAGAAGACCTGGAGTTGGACTTTTGCTGCATAGTTGATGAATGCACGAGCGATTAGGGTATTTATGCAAGGTTGGGCGCCCACCCCAAACCGGCCCCTGGCTACATAGAGCAACATTTGGAACCATGTTATGGTAAAATGCTAATTTATCGATTTTTATTTAGGGAAATATTTATCGACATTTAATAATTTAATTAGGATGATTTTATGACAAACATATTTTTCCGTTGAATAAAATGATTTATTTTGCAAGAAAATATTACATTTAAAAGTCCTTTGCTGTTATAAATTATTTCCACATTTACAATGTTCAAATTAATTTATTTGTTGTAGTAGTCTTGATATATTTCTGAAATTTATTCTGAGTTTACTACTTGTTTTCCGAATATTTTATTTTCACACACAGCCGGAAGTAGGTTTTGTTTCATTTCAGCTTTAAAGTTTTGTGCAATTCTAATTGTTCGAATTTTATTAAAGCAATGAGTGTCAATAACAAACGTACGATTGAAGATGAATACCGCGTTTTTAATGATGAATGGACAACTAAGTACTGTTTTATAAAAGTTGGTAGCAAATCAGTCTTCTTGTTGTGGCGTGAGTCAGTGGCTGTCTTCAAGGAGTACAATTTAAAAAGACATCAAACAAAACATTCCGATTGTGGTTACAATTTAACAACTGAAGGGAGGGAAAGGAAATGCCTTAAGTTGGTGAAAAACTTGGAGAAACAGCAAACTGTTTTCACTAAACAGTCTTCAATTCAAGATGCTGCAACTGAAGCTAGTCTTGTGCTGTCACACGGAATTGCAAAACAGAACAAGCCATTTTCTGATGGCGAGTTCATCAAGGAATGTTTGCTAGATGCAGCAAACATTATGTGCCCACAACAAAAACACAGACTTGACATTACTTTATCAAGGAGAACTGTAGTGAGACGTGTTGACAAGATAAATTACAATTTGATGCATAAACTTCAAGATACAAGTAAACCATTTTTGTGGTACTCTCTTGCATTGGATGAGAGTACCGATGTACATGATACAGCCGAATTATTGATATTTATACGTGGAATAAACACTTCTTTCAAACTCACCGAAGAGTTACTGAGTGTTGAGTCATTCAAAGACACAACCACAGCCATGATATATTCAATGCTGTTACTAACTGTACTGAAAGAACTAGGTTGGTTTGGAACAAGATGGCAAGTGTTACAAGTGACTCTGACTGGAAAAAAATGTAGGTCTGGTAAAGTTGATAAGTGATAAGCTTAAAGCAGAATATCCAGACCACACATTATTACCACTTCATTGTGTGATTCATCAAGAAAATCTGCGTAAAACTGTTTTGAATATCAAGCATGTTATTGACCCAGTTGTCAGTGTCATCAACCTCATCAGACTTAATCACAGACAGTTCAAGGCATTACTTGACGATATGGAAACTGAACATTTCGATGTCATGTACCACACTAATGTTCAATGGCTGAGTCTCAATGATTGACAATTCTCTGCTACCAGATGTTTGTGATGCCAAACGGCGAGTGTGACCTCGGCAAAACCTCCGAGAAGTTGTACTATGTCTTCGTCCTATCTGCTCTCAACTGGCTCCCCATGGCGGCCATGACAGTCAGCTACGTCATCATCATCTACCGGCTACAGTGGGGACAGAAGTCGGGCAGTCTCAGCCAGAATGTGCCGGTAGCCCAGAGGCGGTCCAGCAAGAAGGTGAGGCGTTTCTGTGTGTTCAGGTGATTGTTTGTCCACATGTGGGTTATAATTTGCTAATGCACCTAATGAATGGATAGCGTTGGCTATCATTTATGTAGCTGGGTGGTGGTAGAAGCATATACAATAGCAGGAACATAGTGGCGGAAACATAGACAGTGGCAGGAACATATACAATAGCAGGAACATAGTGGCGGAAACATAGACAGTGGCGGAAACATAGACAGTGGCAGGAACATAGACAATGGCAGAAACATAGACAATGGCAGGAACATAGACAGTGGCAGGAACATAGACAATGGCAGGAACATAGACAATGGCAGGAACATAGACAATGGCAGAAACATAGACAGTGGCAGGAACATAGACAGTGGCAGGAACATAGACAATGGCAGGAACATAGACAATGGCAGGAACATAGACAATGACAGGAACATAGACAGTGGCAGGAACATAGACAATGGCAGGAACATAGACAATAACAGGAACATAGACAATGGCAGAAACATAGACAGTGGCAGGAACATAGACAGTGGCAGGAACATAGACAATGGCAGGAACATAGACAGTGGCAGGAACATAGACAATGGCAGGAACATAGACAGTGGCAGGAACATAGACAATGACAGGAACATAGACAGTGGCAGGAACATAGGCAGTGGGAGGAACATAGACAGTGGCAGGAACATAGACAGTGGCAGGAACATAGACAATGGCAGGAACATAGACAATGGCAGGAACATAGATATTGGCGGGAACATGGATAGTGACAGGAACTTAGATAGTTTCAGCAACATGGATAGTGGCAGGAACATAGACTATAATAGGAACATGGATAGTGACAGGAACATAGATAGTGACAGGAACATAGATAGTGACAGGAACATTGATAGTGGCAGGAACATAGATAGTGGCAGGAACATAGATAGTGGCAGGAACATAGACTATGACAGGAACATGGATAGTGGCAGGAACATAGATAGTGGCAGGAACATAGATAGTAGCAGGAACATAGATAGTGGCAGGAACATAGATAGTGGAGGAACATGGATAGTGGCATAGACAATGGCAGGAACATGGATAGTGGCAGGAACATAGATAGTGGCAGGAACATGGATAGTGGCAGGAACATAGACTATGATAGGAACATGGATAGTGGCAGGAACATAGATAGTGGCAGGAACATAGATAGTGACAGGAACATGGATAGTGGCAGGAACATAGACTGTGACAGGAACATGGATAGTGGCAAAAACATAGATAGTGACAGGAACATAGATAGTGGCAGGAACATGGATAGCGGCATGAACATAGACAATGACAGGAACATGAATAATGGCAGGAACATAGATAGTGGCAGGAACATGGACAATGGCAGGAACATAGACAATGTCAGGAAAATAGACAATGGCAGGAACATAGACAATGGCAGGAACATAGACAATGACAGGAACATGGACAATGACAGGAACATAGACAATGGCATTAACATAGACAATGGCAGGAACATAGACAAAGGCAGGAACATAGACAATGGCAGGAACATAGACAATGACAGGAACATGGATAGTGACAGGAACATAGATAGTGGCAGGAACATGGATAGTGGCAGGAACATAGACAATGGCAGGAACATAGACAATGACAGGAACACAGACAATGACAGGAACATAGACAATGACAGGAACATGGATAGTGGCAGGAACATAGATAGTGGCAGGAACATGGATAGTGGCAGGAACATGGATAGTGACAGGATCATGGATAGTGGCAGGAACATAGACAATGGCAGGAACATAGATAGTGGCAGAAACATGGATAGTGACAGGAACATAGACAATGGCAGGAACATAGACAATGGCAGGAACATAGATATTGGCAGGAACATAGACAATGGCAGGAACATAGATAGTGGCAGGAACATGGATAGTGGCAGGAACATAGACAATGGCAGAAACATAGACAATGGCAGGAACATAGACAATGCAGGAACATAGACAATGGCAGGAACATAGACAAAGGCAGGAACATAGACAATGGCAGGAACATAGACAAGGACAGGAACATGGATAGTGGCAGGAACATATTCAATGGCAGGAACATGGATAGTTGCAGGGACATAGAATATGGCAGAAACGTAGACAAAGGCAGGAACATAGGCAATGGCAGGAACATAGACAATGGCAGGAACATAGACAGTGGCATGAACATAGACAATGGCAGGAACATAGACAATGGCAGGAACATAGACAATGGCAGAAACATAGACAGTGGCAGGAACATAGACAATGGCAGGAACATAGACAATGGCAGGAACATAGACAATGGCAGGAACATAGACAGTGACAGGAACATAGACAATGGCAGGAACATAGACAATGGCAGGAACATAGACAATGGCAGAAACATAGACAGTGGCAGGAACATAGACAGTGGCAGGAACATAGACAATAGCAGGAACATAGTGACGGAAACATAGACAGTGGCAGGAACATATACAATAGCAGGAACATAGACAATGGCAGGAACATAGACAATGGCAGAAACATAGACAGTGGCAGGAACATATACAATAGCAGGAACATAGTGGCGGAAACATAGACAGTGGCAGGAACATAGACAATAGCAGGAACATAGTGGCGGAAACATAGACAGTGGCAGGAACATATACAATAGCAGGAACATAGACAATGGCAGGAACATAGACAATGGCAGAAACATAGACAGTGGCAGGAACATAGACAGTGGCAGGAACATATACAATAGCAGGAACATAGTGGCGGAAACATAGACAGTGGCAGGAACATATACAATAGCAGGAACATAGTGGCGGAAACATAGACAGTGGCGGAAACATAGACAGTGGCAGGAACATAGACAATGGCAGAAACATAGACAATGGCAGGAACATAGACAGTGGCAGGAACATAGACAATGGCAGGAACATAGACAATGGCAGGAACATAGACAATGACAGGAACATAGACAGTGGCAGGAACATAGGCAGTGGGAGGAACATAGACAGTGGCAGGAACATAGACAGTGGCAGGAACATAGACAATGGCAGGAACATAGACAATGGCAGGAACATAGATATTGGCGGGAACATGGATAGTGACAGGAACTTAGATAGTTTCAGCAACATGGATAGTGGCAGGAACATAGACTATAATAGGAACATTGATAGTGACAGGAACATAGATAGTGACAGGAACATAGATAGTGACAGGAACATTGATAGTGGCAGGAACATAGATAGTGGCAGGAACATAGATAGTGGCAGGAACATAGACTATGACAGGAACATGGATAGTGGCAGGAACATAGATAGTGGCAGGAAAATAGATAGTGGCAGGAACATAGATAGTGGCAGGAACATAGATAGTGGAGGAACATGGATAGTGGCATATACAATGGCATGAACATGGATAGTGGCAGGAACATAGATAGTGACAGGAACATGGATAGTGGCAGGAACATAGACTATGATAGGAAAATGGATAGTGGCAGGAACATAGATAGTGGCAGGAACATAGATAGTGGCAGGAACATAGACTGTGACAGGAACATGGATAGCGGCAGGAACATAGATAGTGGCAGGAACATAGATAGTGGCAGGAACATGGATAGCGGCATGAACATAGACAATGCAGGAACATGAATAATGGCAGGAACATAGACAATGTCAGGAAAATAGACAATGGCAGGAACATAGACAATGGCAGGAACATAGACAATGACAGGAACATGGACAATGACAGGAACATAGACAATGGCATTAACATAGACAATGGCAGGAACATAGACAATGGCAGGAACATAGACAATGACAGGAACATGGACAGTGGCAGGAACATAGACAATGGCAGGAACATAGACAATGGCAGGAACATAGACAATGGCAGGAACATAGACAATGACAGGAACATGGATAATGGCAGGAACATAGATAGTGGCAGGAACATAGACAATGGCAGGAACATAGACAATGGCAGGAACATAGACAATGGCAGGAACATAGATAGTGACAGGAACATAGACAATGACAGGAACATAGACAATGGCAGGAACATAGACAATGGCAGGAACATAGATATTGGCAGGAACATAGACAATGGCAGGAACATGGATAGTGGCAGGAACATATTCAATGGCAGGAACATGGATAGTTGCAGGGACATAGAAAATGGCAGAAACATAGACAAAGGCAGGAACATAGGCAATGGCAGGAACATAGACAATGGCAGGAACATAGACAATGGCAGGAACATAGACAAGGACAGGAACATGGATAGTGGCAGGAACATATTCAATGGCAGGAACATGGATAGTTGCAGGGACATAGAAAATGGCAGAAACATAGACAAAGGCAGGAACATAGGCAATGGCAGGAACATAGACAATGGCAGGAACATAGACAATGGCAGGAACATAGACAATGGCAGGAACATAGATAATGGCAGAATCATAGATAATGGCAGGAGCGTGGACAATGGCAGGAACATAGATAATGGCAGGAACATTGATAATGGCAGGAACATTGATAGTGGCAGGAATGTGGACAATGGAAGAAACATTGATAGTAGCAGGAACATAGATAGTGGAAGAAATATAGACAGTGGCATAAACATAGATAGTGACAAAAACGTGGACAGTGGCAGAAACATGGACAGTGGCAGAAACATGGACAGTGGCAGAAACACGGACAGTGGCAGAAACACGGACAGTGCCAGAAACATAGATAATGACAGAAACGTGGACAGTGGCAGGAACATAGACAAT
>JACEFZ010006662.1:87500-130591 GCA_014155875.1 Cepaea nemoralis | reverse complement strand
AAAAAAAAACTTAATACAATTCATAATCATATTTCTAAATCACTTGAAGATGGGAAAATATCTGAAGAAGAATTTAAATTAATTTTAGAAGAAGAAATTAAATTTAGAGATATGAAAGAAGCAATAAAACATCATGATCGCATAACTACCGCAAAAAATATTGAGAATCACACAAATGAAAAACAAGATTTAATAAATAAATTAAAAACTTTTTTAGAAGAATCAAAAAAGTAGAATTAAGTATAAAATTAAAATTAATTATTAAAAATGTTCTTAAATATTACAGATCCTATAAAAAGAGAACAAATGTTTAAAGATTATCTTCAAACAAAAAGAAATATTCAATTTAATAATATGAGTGAAAGACTTGGAGATATTGAAATGAAAAGAGAGTTTTCAAAAGTGTTTTCTCCTATAACAGAAAGTCAACAAAAAGCATCTGAAGTTGCAGAAAAAGGTTTTACAGCTACTCAAAAAGCAATATCTGAAATTACTAAAATAACACCAAGACAATTAGCATTAGAAACTCCACAAATATTATCGTTAGCAACAAAAAGATTAAAAATGGGTGATACAGCTTTTGGATTATATGATTCCGGAGGTAAATGGTTTATAGGAAATAAAGAAGTTATAATTGATAATAATAGTGATATTATAATAGATGGGAAGAGATACATAGGAACTCCAGGTTTGTTACAATTATTAACTAGTAAAGAACCAGAAAATTATACAAAAGAAGACATAAATACATATAAAGAAATCCTTTTTAAAACTGAGGCTTTATGGGTTAAAAATGATTCAAATACCAAAAAAGCAAAACCAGGTAAAGGTAATAAATATAATAATATCATAAAACCAATAAGAGAAGAAATACTTGATGAATATCTTCAAAAACAATTATCTATTGAAGATCTAAGTGATGATAAATTATTAGAAAAGTTTGAACTCTTAAAAGCAAGTAAAGAAGATGGTAATAGTAGCGTTGTTACTGAGATGAATGCTATAACAGACGAACTTTTTCAAAGAGATATTATTGATAAAGAACAATATGATAAATATTATAAAGATCAAAATTAAAATATTAAAAATGCCTTTAATTATAAAAAAAAATAATAGGAAAAAATATTTTAAAGGAGAAGGATTCTTTGACAGTTTGTTATCTACTCTTACTTCGAAAGTTGTGCAAGATGCAGCAAAGGAAGTAGTTGTAAATGTTGGTAAAAAAAACCGCAACAGAATTAGGTAATAAAGCTAGTGAGAAAGTTATAAATAAAATATTTCCTCCTTCAAATAAAACACAAGAACGGAGTGTTAGTAAAATAATAAAGATATAAATCTTCTAGCAGGACAATTATTTCCAAGAGGACGTGGGATAAAAAGTCCTTCTATTAGAAGAGTCTGAAATTTCAATGACTAAAAATGGATACTGTAAAAATATATAATTTAGAAATATATAGAATATATATAGAATAATAATAGAAAAGAAGTCATTTTATAAAACAATAATTTATTAGTCGACTATCGACCCCCTTGCACCTGATTATTTTACCTGATTTAACAGTTCAATAATTTCACTATAATTTTTAATAATTTCCCTATATGTTAAATTACAAAATAAAATTTGCTCATACTGTTTACAAGCATTATAAAAACGTATATAATCTTTCAGAGTTGTCGATCTTCTATTAAATTCTATTTTAGCATAAGTAAGAAACTCTTTTTCTGTTTTAAATTTTGATTTAAGAATAGTAAAATAAGAACCAACAATATAATAAAATCTTTTATTTCTTTTCTTATTAATATCTAAATAAATTAAAATGTTTTTACAGACAAAAACAATTTGTTCCTTTTCATTAATATCAATACATTTAATATCAGTCTGAATATCATTACAATTAATATCAATATTTTTAATTTCCTTTTCAAGTTTGTTTCTTTCATCATATAATTCTTCATTACTAATATAATTAATAGTTTCAAATAATCTTTTTTCTAAATCAACCGGAATCTTTTTCATGGCTTGCACCCCAACATTAATTACCACTTCTTTCTTATTTTCTTCATCATTCATATTCATATCAATATTCATATCAATATTCATATCAATATTTAATTTTATTTTATTATTTTTCTCAAATTGTTTCACTGTTTTCTTAAATTCACTTAATTTATCTTCATGTATTAAATATTTAATTTCATTCAACAGATGAGCAATTTCATTCAGAATTTGTTCTTCCATTTTATTTGAATTTAAAATATATTCTTTAATTTCTCAGTGGTTTTTTTACTCCAAGACCTAATGCTACTTTAGCTTTAATAATATTACCAACAATTCCTTTATCTATTCGTTCTCTGATTGATGGATTTAAAATATTCAGATCTTGTAACATCTTTTTATCACAAACTTCATTTCTAGTTTTCTTATCTTCATTTTGTAAATAACAAATATCATGATGCATTGCTGCTTCATCTACTCTATTAATTGGTTTACTCCATGATTGAGGAGTAAAATCTGGTGGATTTCCATAAGGATCTTTTAATCTTTTCTTTAAATTAGTTCCTGGTCCTGTAAAATTATGACCAGGTAAATGCAATTCAATTGGTAGTTTGTTAATTAAAGAATTTAAGTTTCCCCCTTTGACTTCAGATGCTTTAACCCTTTACAGGGCAGACGCTTGTCCGTTTTGTAGCCCTGAACGGGCAAGATTTTTTCAGGTTCTGTAAAAATGTCGGGTCGCGTTAGTAAAAACATCACAAACAAGGTGTTAGTCAACCGATTTTAGTTAAATAAACAACACAATGAAGGGAAAAGCATGCAGAATATGTTACTCACGTGATTGTTGCCGGTAATCCATATATGAACACAAATATTTACGAAATACGGCATGTTGTTTGTGATTTTCCGTCATCTATACGGCAATTTACAAACACATTTTCAGAATCATAATCACTTTCTTTAAAGTCCGACTCACGACTGCTAATGCAAAGTAACGCTTTGCACTGATATCTAGCTCTGATTAATAATCAACTTCGTGCCCTTTAATGTCATTTAAATTGAACAGAGCGAAATCTCGGCTATCACTTGAAGAATCGCCGAAATCCATTTTGAAAAACAGCGTAAAACTCCCAAAAACTATCAAAACAAGTCCGTAAAAGTCTGTTCAAAGTCATTGTAGCGCGTTTACAAATGGCGGCCACGTTGTCAAGCTATGGGCGAAAGTGAAAGTAGCCGACGGAAGTGTCGGAAAGCCGAGAGATCGCGTTTTTACAATGCATAATAGTATCGGCCGGAATCAGCCGTTACGCTCGTATTTAGAGACCGGCCGGTAACGGACGCTACGCCTTGTAAAGGGTTAATAAATTTAGTTTTTACAGTTCCACATACAACACATTTTCCTCGTAACATATTTCGATTGTTTTTACTTTTAGTTTGTATTAAATCAATAGTATCTGTTTTCTTTCTACATTTTACACAATAAAGATTTGTAGACATTTTTAGCTTTATCTATTTTATATATTTAAAAATGTCTATAAAAGTAGGAAATATAACTTTACCAAATGAACCTCTTTCTAATTTTCAATTATTAGATGCTGTTAAGAAATTAAAAATTCCTAATTTTAGAGGAGTTTTCATAAGAACAGAACTTCCTAAAAAACCAAGAAAAAAAGAATGTGGAATAATGAATTTAGATGGTGATCTTACTGATGAAACAAAAGGAACACATTGGGTTGCCTGGTATAAAAATAATAATGATAAGATATATTTTGATAGTTTTGGAATTCAACCCCCATTAGAATTGGTTGATTATCTTAGAGAAAAATCAGGAGATATAGAATATTCTACTGATCAAATACAACCTTTTAATACAGTAATTTGTGGACATTTATGCTTATATGTTTTAAAAGAACTTACTGATGGTAGAAGTTTTAAAGAGATAATTTTTTCTCTATTAAAATGCCTGTAGATAAAATTTGGTTTAATGGATGATGATTCTTCTACAAATATAACCAATATACAACCATTAAGAAATTATGCCGTAAATCTGGATGATTTAGAAAATGTAGAAGGATTTAATGAGGAAGGTGTAAAAGATAAATTTTATTGCTTTAAGTTAAATGAAAAGGGAGTGTATAATAGAGCTGAAGTACCATCTAATGGTTCTCCTTTAGATAGTATTGGATGGATAGAAAATAAACCGTTAACATTTGTACATCATCCGACATTGAACTGGATTCCTTTACCTAAAAAATATGATTGGGATATTGATATTCAATTAAAACCAACAATTTCTACTAAAGGAACTGATCACACTGTATTAAAAATATTTAATTCTGGAACAATGATTGGAAGTTTGATTCCTGTAACTTTGCAAGGACCTGTACTTTTGATAAAAGACAACAACAGGTATTATCTTAATTGTAAAGCCACTGTAGGAGGTAATCTTTTTTTTAATACTGAATTTGAGGAAGATAAGAAAATTATTAATGAACCTCCCTTAGGATCTACACTAATAATTGAAGGAAGAATAATTAGTGAAAACCCCGCTCCACTCGAAATCTTACCCGGTTTAAAAATACAATATTCTCATCAACCACCAAGAGAAGGATTATTTCCAAGTCTTCCGTTTGATTTTAGAATTGTTATAGAAAAAGGAGAAGGTAATGAATATAGTCTTAGAGAAATTACAGAAGGTGTACAAATAACAAAACAAAAAGATGAAACTATTAAATATAATCCTGTTAAAATTTATAAGTTTTATTATATTAGTCGGATACGATTAACGACTCAACCAGTTACTGATCAAGAAATCATTCATCATCATCATTGGCACCTTGCCGTCTTGACAGACGATAGTTTGTGCTTTAAAAAGGCATAACTTTTAACTATGGCGGTAGCGAGTGTGACTGATAAGGCCAATTTGCGCTGTAAATGTCCGTTCACAGTGGGTGCATGTGAACACGTGGTCATTTCCACCATCATGCACCATCTTACGTCTCAAACGCTTGGTGTGTGACTTTTCTGCAATAATTTTCTCCTTTGACTTTATTCCATTTCTGATATTTGCCCTCCATGCAACACGTTCAGCGGCGACTTGCTCCCAATGTGCATTATCAATGCCTGTATCAATCATGTCCCGCTTACACACATCTTTGTATCGTAGTAGAGGCCGACCCTGAGATCTCTTACCCATCTGTAATTCACCAAAAAAGATATCCTTTGGTATTCTACCATCATCCATCCTCCTAAGATGTCCTATCCATCTAAGTCTACGAAGACTGAGCATGGAATAAACTGTCACACAACCTGATCTTTCCAATACTTCAGTATTTGTGATTTTGTCTTGCCACTTAATACCAAGAATTCTTCGCAGACACCGCATATGAAAGCTGTTTAAGTTGTTCTCTTGGTGTGAGTAAGTTGTCCAGGTTTCACTGCCATAGAGAAGAGTACTAAGGACACAGGCTTGATAGACAAGGACTTTTGTTTTGGCAGTAAGCTTCCTGTTCTCCCAGACTCTTTTTCTTAACCTGTTCATTGTTGTTGCTGCCTTACCAATCCGGATGTTGATTTCCTGATCTAGGGATAATTTGCTATTTACCACTGATCCTAGATATGTAAAATGGTCTACTATCTCTAGTTCGGCGTCGTCAATAAAGATTGATGGTACCCCATGTGCACCTTGTGACATAATCTGTGTCTTCTTTTTGCTAATTGTTAAACCAAATTCAGAACAAGCATTGGAGAATGCAGATAGTAGACATTGCAATTCTTCCTCAGAGTGGGTCGTAACTGCAGCATCATCTGCAAAAAGCAACTCTCTGATCAGTACCCTCCTAATTTTGGTCTTAGCCTTCAATCTCTGAGCATTGTAGAGGCCGCCATCTGAGCGTGAGTGAATGTATATACCACCATCCTGATCATGAAATGCATATTTCAGTAGAAGTGAAAAGTATATTCCAAAGAGGGTGGGAGCTAGTACACAACCTTGCTTAACTCCACTCTTGATTTCAAATTCTTCAGAAGTTGCACCATCAAACTTGATTATACCCTTCATGCCTGTGTGGAACGATTCCACAATGGACAGAAGAGTTGGTGGGCAGCCAATCTTCTTTAGTGCCTTGAACAGACCCTCACGACTGACCAAATCAAATGCCTTTGTGAGGTCGATGAAGGCAATAAACAGTGGTTGATTCTGTTCACGGCATTTTTCTTGCATTTGTCGCAATGAGAATATCATATCAGTGGTAGACCGGTTCTGTCGAAAGCCACACTGTGATTCGGGGTAGACTTGATCTCCTAGGACTTGAAGTCTGCGCAGAACAATTCTGGCAAATACTTTTCCAACAATACACAGAAGTGAGATACCCCTATAGTTGTTGCAGTCGCTCCGATCGCCCTTGTTCTTGTACAGTGTTATGATGCTTGAATCTTTGAAATCCTGTGGGACTTGTCCTTCACGCCAGCATAGCTCTATTAGCTGGTGGATCTGTATAGTGAGTGTGTCTTGCCCACTCCTGATAACCTCTATTGGAATCCCATCCTTACCTGGAGCCTTGCCAGATGCAAGTTCATTTATAGCACACTTAACTTCTGTTATGGTGGGAAGTGTGTCCAGGTGGTAAAGAGTTGGTAGAGCCTCTATGGCGTTGAGGGCATCATCCGCTAGTTTGGTCTCACTTGAGTAAAGCTCCAAATAGTGCTCTACCCATCTGTCCATCTGCTGTTTCTTATCAGTGATGATTTCTCCAGTCAAGGTTTTCAATGGTGCACTTCTTTTGATCACTGGACCGCAGGCTTTCTTTATTCCTTCATACATGCTTCTTATGTCTCCCTTATCACTTGCGATTTGAATGGACTCACACAACTTGATCCAATAATCATTTGCACACTGCCTGGCAGCCTTTTGCACATCCTTCCTAGCTTGCCTAAGCTCACTCAGAGTGTTACGCGTTGGTCTTTCCTTGTTTCTTAAGAGAGCTTTCTTCTTCTTATCAATCAAGGGCTGCAGAGTCTCGCTGTTGGCCGCAAACCAGTCCTGCCTCTTATGATCCACAGTGCCGTAAACCCCTACGGCAGTTTTATAAAGAGTTTCCTTAATTTGACCCCACTTTTCATTTACTGTACAATTTTCTGGTGTATCAGTGAAAGCGTCTTCAAGTTGCTGTTGAAACTGAAAGCACTTTTCAGGATCATGAGTGTTAATAATATTAATCCTGAGGCTAGATTTGTGTTTAGCTGTGTAGATTCTCTTTGGTCTCAGTCTAACCCTTGCAACAACCAAAGAATGATCCGTATCACAGTCAGCACTGTGGTAACTACGAGTCAATGATATATGGTTCAGATGTTGTCTCCGTGTGATGATGAAGTCCAGCTGGTGCCAATGGCCGGATCTTGGATGTTTCCATGTGACCTTATGCATCTCTTTTGTTTTAAAAAAGGAGTTTGTAATACATAGGTCATTACTGGTGCAATGCTCCAGCAGCCTTTGCCCATTTCCATTCATGCGACCGATGTTGTATTTTCCAAGGCACACTGGCCATGAACTCGAGTCCTTGCCCACACGAGCATTGAAATCACCGAGCATATAAATGTAGTCAGATATTGGAACTGCCTTGATCACGGAGTCTAACTCCTCATAGAACGAATCCTTCACATCATCAGAGGAATCGAGTGTCGGTGCATATGCAGTAATAATGGTGGCAAACCCACAAAAGGTTGCCAAGCGCAGGGATAATAGTCTTTCATTTCCTCCTGCTGGAATTTCAATCATTCCCAGTAGCGAATTCTTCACTGCAAAGCCCACACCGTGTAGCCTTTTTTCTGCCTGCCCTCTACCCTTCCAGAAAAAGGTGTAGTTGTTTTCCCTGAGTGACCCTTCCTCAGCGAGGCGAGTCTCCTGCAGGCCAGCAATATCAATGTTTAGACGATTGAGTTCGGCATCAATCACAGCCGTTTTTCTCACATCGTCAATATTGGTCAAGTCAGTGGAAAATCCTGGACACATGGTTCTCACGTTCCAGGTTGCAAGCCGTAGCTTGAGGTTTCTATTTTTATTTTTGTTTGTACCTGGTGCATTGGTTTTACAGCCTGCGATTCAGATTTTGTCCTAGCCCCAAGCACCCATTGAAGCAGGCAGGCTGTGGCGGATCAGCACCCAATTGGCTGGGGGCTGCCCAGCTTGAGGCGGGCGGTAGCTGATCAGTGACACCTATAGGTGTCTCCCACCGTCAGAGGCAACGCGTGGCGCCCCATGTCTACGCCAACTGACAAGGACTTATAACCCGTAACAGTTGCCTCTCGCTTTGATTCCGAGACCAGTTAAGACCAGGGATGGAGTTATTGCCTCTCCATAGCACAAAGCCTGGGCTAAAATATAGAGATCATGTGTTGCCCATGCAGCATGATCCCTCTCTCGGCCTGCCTAGTTTACTCCAGAGGAAAGGTAACACCCCCACATCTGGAACAAGACAAGCTGCAGAAGCTGCCGGATCAGCAAAGCAATGCTCTAACTGTCCGCCTGTCGGAGCTTCGATCCTAGACCAGTCGCCAACCAAGGCTTAGGGCCTGGTCTGCCCTGCCATGACATTTTGTCTTTAGCTTGCATTTCCTCGCACCAGGGTAAGGCTTGTACCCTCCCAATTGCGCTCTTCCGCCCGAAGCCGTTGGCACAATGTGGGGTGTCAGGTTTGGTAAGCGCCGCCCAACGTTCAGCGCTAACAGAAACCAGGTAGTACCGTCTACTGTTATACGGTAGCTCAGTCATATCTGACTAAGACCTGACACCAAAGATCAAGAAATATTATATTTATAATATATAAAATTATAGAATTATATTTTTTCATTAATTAATTTCCTTATAAAATTACTGAAGACAATTTACAAATCGATAAAAACCTTACAATTGATGAAAGTATAGAAGAATATGAAGTAAATGAGTATACTCCAGAATCAGGAACAACAGATTTGAATAAAGGAGGAGATATAAGAATAATTATACAAAATCAAGATGAATGGATTCTTATTGGTGAAAGCTATTTACTTATTGAAGGAAAAGTTACAAAGAAAGATAATACTACATTTGCTGATACTGATAAAATAGCATTTGGTAATAATGGTTTAATGCATATGTTTGAACATATATCATATAGATTATCTGGAACAGAAATAGAAAATATTAATTATACCGGGCAGGCGACTACGATGTTTGGATTGTTAACATATTCAGACGATTATAAAAAATCATATGGTTTAAATATGATGTTCTATAGCGATCATGGTAGTGGAGTAGCAGACAATAAAAATAATGAAGGGTTCTCAATTAGAAATAAACGTTTGATTATCAAACCTGATCCAAAAGGATATTTTAGTTGTGTAGTTCCATTAAAACATATCTTTGGATTTGCCGATGATTATAATAAAGTGATATGGGGGTTGGCACATCAGATAACCCTAAAAAGAAAATCGGAAGATAGTGATGCTTTATTTAAAGATAATACAACCGCAGAAGGTAAAATTATTTTAAATAAATTATCATGGTTTGTTCCTCATGTAAGAGCTAGTGATGTACAAAGAGATAAATTGTATAAAATTATAGAAAACAAATCATCTTACCCTATTGGATTTCGAGTAAGAGAATGTGATTCAAAGTCTGTAGAAGAAACTAAACAATTTTCATGGAGATTGTCAACAAAAGCTTCAGCAGAAAAACCAAGATATATTATAATTGGTTTTCAAACAGATAAAATTTCTGATCAAGATAAAAATACTTCAATATTTGATAACTTAGATTTACAAAATATTTATGTAACTTTAAATGCTAGAAGATATCCTAAAGTAGATTATGAGTTATCTTTTACTCAAAATCAGTTTTCTAAAGCATATTTAGATGCAGCAAGTTTTAAATCTAAATTTTATGGAAGAGAAGATGATTTTTCAGTACTTCATGAAGATACTTATAGAGATTTATATCCATTGTTTGTTTTTGATGTAAGTAAACAAAGTGAAAAAATTAAATACAGCATAAGTGATATTACAGTAAAAGCATTTTTTCATAAAACTGTTCCTGCAAGAACGCAAGCTTATGCATTAGTTATTTCAGATAAAATATTAAAATTTCAATCAAATGGACAAAAGTTGAGTGTTATGATTGGTTAACTATTAAAAATATATTTTTTATAAATTAAAATGAATTCAGAAGATATCTGGCAGATATGTTGGCGAAGCATTTATAATCCACACATTTTTGGAAAAGGGATTAAGAAATCTATTTTATGGAGTAATTATTTAGCTGATGAATTACATAAACCAGTTATTAAAAAATTTAAAAAGAGAAGTGTTATTGTAAAAGGAATAGATCAAATATGGGCAGCAGATTTAGTTGATATGTCTTCTTATTCTAAACAAAATAAAGGATATAAATTTATTCATACTGTTATTGATGTTTTTAGTAAATATGGATGGATGATTCCATTGAAAAATAAAAGTGGAATAACTGTTGCTGAAGCATTTAAGAAGATATTTTCTAGAGACAATAGAAAACCAGAAAAACTATGGGTTGATAAAGGAAGTGAATTTTATAATAAATATGTTAAAGATCTTTTAAAAATTAATAATATTGAAATGTATTCTACAGAGAATGAAGAGAAAAGTTCTGTTGTAGAAAGATGGAATAGAACTATGAAAGAGAAAATGTATAAATATTTTACTGCTAATAGTGTAACAAAATATTATAACGTATTGGATGAATTAGTTACTGATTATAATAACACATACCATAATTCTATTAAAATGACTCCGGTTGACGGTAGTAAAAAATCTAATGAAAATATAGTAAGACAAAACTTATATGGAGTAAATAATTATGAAGATGAAACTAAACCCAAGTTTAAAATAGGCGATAGAGTTAGAATAACAAAAAAGAAAAAGTTTTTTGAAAAAGGATACACACCAAAATGGACAACAGAAATATTTATTATTAGTGAAGTTTTATATACAAATCCTGTTACTTATAAGATTGAAGATTTAAATAATGAAGAGATTATAGGAAGTTTTTATGAAAAGGAATTACAAAAAACTAAGTTTTGAAGTGTTTAAAATTCTAATAAATAATTAATTAAAATATTAGGAATAATTCCTTTTAATTTATTAATATCAGAACAATTATTTTGTATACATAATCTAGTTATTTTTAATAATGAATTTGATAATAGAACCATTATTTTAAATCTAATATCATTAAAGGTTTTTTCTAGATCTTCAACTTTATCCAATGGTTGTAGGTCATAAAATTTATCTTTAAAAAGTACATGACTAATCAGAAACTTTATATAATCATTAGCAGAACCGAAACAAAATTGTTCTTCGTCTACGTTAGTAAAACATTCAAACAATCTGTAAGTACTAAAGTTAGACAAAACATTATAAGGAGTTTCTTTTCTACTATTTTGTAAATCAATATCAATATCTTTACATATATCTAATAGTAATATAATTATATCAAAATTACATAATTCACATGCAAGATGTAAAGGAGTTTCTTTGTAAACATTTTGCAAATTGACATTAATATTTTTACAATTTAATAACAATTTAACTATTTTGATGTTATTATTTAAACAAGCATAATGTAGGGGAGTCATTCCATATTTATTTTGTATATTAACATCAGTATGTAATAATAATTTAACTTTTTCAATATCATTATATTCACAAGCATTGATAAGATTTTCTTCGACCATTTTATTAGAAAACATTTTTAATAAACAATTTTTATTTATTATAAAGTTTATAAATATATTCTTACTGTTATAGAATCCTAGTTAGTTAATTTAATAAACCATGTGGTAATGTTCTTATTCCATCAGAACAAATATATCTTTTATCATCAAAAGCTGATAATGATTTTTTATTTAATTCTTTTATAAACATTTCGTGTTTATCTGAATTTAATGTAAACATTTTATGATATCTTTCAATTCCTGAAAATAGACAATTTTTATAATCTTCAAATGTAATTTCTTTTTTAATAGTTGCCATACTGATACTGTAATGTGGTTTCTGAGGAAAATGCAAAGAATACCATGGACAGATAGAAAAACCAATGACCAAGTACTACAAGAGACAAATGAAAATCGTAGATTGATTAGAGAAATTAGACGTAGACAGTCAAAATTTTTTGGACATGTTATGAGAAGAAATGAACTGGAGAACTTAGTGACAGCTGGCAAGATCGAAGGGAACAGACCAAGAGGAAGACCGAGAGGAAAATACCTGGATGGCTTGGCCACATGACATGGACGAGACAGGAACACTGAGCTGATCCACGACTCTGGTGATCGAGTGAAATGGCGAATCATGACCGCCCACGCTTTCCGGCATGGCACATGATTGATTGATTGATACTGATTCCTTTTAATTTTTTCTTATCTTTTTCATATTTATAGGATTCACGTTCATAAGTTTTAAAACTATAAGCTTTACTTCTTAAACAAACTATCTCGGTTAAAATCTTTCCATTTAATTCATCTTTAAATTTTCCTATTACTTTTTTATTTTTATCTGAATATCGAAAGTGTTCTTTTGGATAATCACTAGTATCTAATTCATCTTGAATAACTTCTAATTCCTTATATAAATCATTAGTAAAAACATTTATAAATACAGAATCAGTATCAGAATATAATATTTCATTATCAGGAAAATGTTTATTGAAAGTATTATAATAAAACTCATACATTAATAATTTACTATAGTCTAAAACATGCCTGTATAAATTGGTTTATTAAATTTTACAGAAGGTTTACTCATCTGTATCCCAATTAAATTTTTATTAAAATAAATAACATCCTTGAATGAAGGTTTAGAAAAATATTTTTTAGCTTCTTCTTTCGATGTAACTAATTTTAAATCAACTCTTCCTCTTATATTTTCTAAAGTTTTACCATAGAATGCATTGTTCATTAATTTCCATAAATCTTTTCCAAAATCTGATTCTGCTTTTGTTCTTTGATTAGTATTAAAATCAATATATGGTTTTAACCAATCTTCTTCTTTAAAAGAAATAGTTCTATAGACTTTAGTAACTTTCATTCCTTGTGATAAATAAAATTTTAATACCTTATGGTGAATAACATAGTTTTCTTTATCTTTTAAATTTAAAACTAATTTAGGAACTTCTCCTAATTTCTGAGAATTCACTCCTTTCTTATCTCCCCATAAATTTAATTGATATCGACTTAATTCTTCTTTTTTTATAACTAAACTTTCAGGAGCCAATGGATATTTATATGTTTTTAGTTGTGATTCTTTAGTATATTCTATATCACATTCTATTATACAACCTCTTCCTTCTGGAATATTTTTATAATAGTCTGAATCTTTTTCCCATTTAAAATCACCTGTTGGAAGTTTTTGAGACATTGACCATCCATATAAATTATTTGCTTCTAAGTATAAAAGATAATTTAATCTCAGAAATTTATTAATATCTAATTTTTCTCCTTTTTCTTTTTGTTTCTTTAAGAGTTTTAATATTTCTTCTGATTCTTTATTATTAAGAATTTTATTTCCATCTCCATAATAATTTGGTGTTTGTTTATTAAATGCTTTAGCATATCTACTTCCTAAAACACCAGAAAATCCACCTCTTATTCCTTTTTCAAACATAAGTAACATATCATAATCAGCTAATAATTCTAATTCTACTCCAGTATATTTTAATCCACATTCCCAAGTTAATCCAGGAGCTGAAAAACAATAACATGGATCCATTTCATGATGTTTTAAAAAGAATTCTCTAAACTTTTCAAAAGCATCTGCTAATATTAATACATCTGTTTGTAAATAAATATCGTGATAATCTTGAAGTGTTTTACAATTAAATGTTTTCCAAATATTTTGAGCATGTTTATATTCTTCTTCTGTTGTATTTTCTTGTCTTAAAGTAGAATAGAATTTTTCAATAGGAGGTAATTCAGTTTCTTCAAATCTTTCTAAAGAATCCATGTATTCATATGGATAAACACCTTTGAATGTTCTTTTACCATCCATAATATATTTTAATGCTTCAAATTTATCTTTTTTAAAATATTTTTTAAAACATTTAAAATCTTTATCTTATAATCCTTTTGAAACATTATCAAGAGAAGCTGATAAGAATCTATAACTATCTAAAAATCTAAGTTTTCTATAACAATTACCAAATTCAATTGCAATATAATCTTCTGAATTTGTAGGTAATACTGAAACTTTATTATATTTAGTTTCATATTTCTTTAGTTCTGTAATTATGAACTTAAAATCATATTTACTACCATTATGAAAAAATACTGGAATAATTTTAGAATCTTTTCCTTCTTTTGTATTACAAGATTGACAAGCTGCTCCTCTATATTTTCCATTTAAATGATTATGTTCTCTTATTTTAGTATCTATAATAGTAAATTCTTTTTCACAGATTGTATTACACGAAAGACATTTATGTTCTTTTGTCTTGTTACTTTCATCAATATGTTCTTTTTCACATCTTGTTTTACATTTTTGACAATTATGTCCTATTACTTTTGTTTTGTTTTTAGGAAATTTTTCTTTGCAGATATAACATTTAGTAGCATTATTAAAATCTATTTTTTCTTGATAAGTAAGTTTATGTTGTGATTTTTTATAATAATCTAATTTTTTATGTATAAAATAAAATTCCTTTACAATATCATTAACAAATCTTTCTTTTGCATCTAATCCTGTATAACTATAATAGGGACACAAACATAAATCTGGATAATCAGATACAGCATATAAACCAAATGAACATACTTCTTGTTTGAATTTTTTCTCTGTATACAATTCATTAGGATTTGCTTGACAAGAAGACATTGGGATATTTAATAATTCAAAATCTGCATAGAAAGCAATAGGTAATTTAGATTTAAAGTGGTGATTTTTAAATTTTAAAATATTATTTTCTTCAGTGGGGAGAATAGGTTTTGATAATGGTTGATTTCCACAATCTTTTTGATGGTTTTTTAATGCTTGAGAAGAGGAATAAGATTGAAAACATCTTCTACATAAATAATTTTTATTGTGATTAGTAGATACAATTGCCTCAAGATTTTTAATTAAGCAATAATGAGTTATTCCTTCATTTTCAACATATAATAAATCAATAATTTTTTCTCTATCGGGGTAGTTTGTAGTATATATTGGATATAAGGATTTTAAATTTTTTGGGTCTTGAAGAGCATAAACATTTATACTGATATTATTATTATCTTCAAACTTTGGAATATCTTTCATTTTAACAGGATATTCAATTTTATCCATATTTAACTCATCTTCATATGCTTTATAATGTGATACTCTTTCTGGGTGAGATTTAATTTCTAGAATATTAGCTATAATACACCATAGAAAACATTTATCATCCTTGTTTTGTATATTTAGAATATTATTATTTATAAAAGGAAGTTTAAAATAAGATGATCCTGTTAGTGATTTTACTTTTACAATAGTTAATTCAGTTTGATTAATATGATCAAAAATATATCCACTTCCTTTTTGTTGAAAACTATCTACCCAAGCAATAAATTTATCTTCTATTCTTTTAAATTTATCTTCAAATTGATTCATTGCATTTAAATTAAAATAACCCGAATTAAAATATACTGTTATATTATTATATTTTATTGGATGAGTGAAAATACAATCAATAGTGAACTTAAATTTAATTGAAGTATACTTGTCAAGAATTCTTTCTACATGAGAATATATTTTATTAAAATATGTATTTATATTTGTTCCTCTTTTTGGAATTGTATAAGTTATTAAAACATTCTTGAATTTCTTTTTTGATTTAGAAATTGTGTTTCTCAATTCTTTCTTTTTGTGTGTTTTTGATTTTTCATGTTGTGTTAGTTCTTTTATAGTATCAAATGTTTTATTACAAATTTGACAATATAATTTCGCGAATTTACTTGCCAAAGCTTGATTGAAATTCTTGGGATTTTCTTCGACCATTTTATTAGAAAACATTTTTTAATATACATTTTTATATTTTTTCTGATAATCGGGATTTCTAATAATAAAATCTTGATATGCTTGTTTATATTTTTCATTGTTATTTATATAATACATTTGCTTTTGTGGTTTAATACATTCTTTACAACGAGCTTTACGACCATCTTTAACTTTACTTTCTTTTGAAAAGTCTGTTAAAGATTTTATTAGATTGCATTTTGAACAAGTTTTCTGTAGTTCCATTTTTATATATGTAATTTTTATATATGTGAATTATTGATAACAATATAATGTTATAGTAGTATAGTAATATAGGGGATTCAGGCAATATACTTTTTAAAAAATATTTTTTTTCAATAACCGAAGGGTACTGAGGTTAAGAGAAAAAAAAAATATTTTTAAAAAAGTATGTGGCCTGATCCCCTATATTACTATACTACTGACATTCTACTGAATGAATGAATGAATGTTTTTTTTTGGAGCTTGCTCATTTTGAACTCAAGCGTAGTTCATACACACTATTTATAGTAGTGATGGACTGAATTTTACTTGTGGGTTAGCTTTCCATATTAACAGTGTCCCTTGCCACTCAGATTTCAAAGGTACTTGTAATTAACGTCCCCAAGTCTAGGACGACAGGTCAACATTTTAGTCCAGATGTCCGGTGTAGGGGTTGAACCGCTTACCTCGGGATCAGCACACCAGATGTTTAAGAACAAGCATTCCTATCCATTCGGCCATGCGAATGAATATTCTACGACATTTAAACAAAGAAGAAATGTTGTTATGATATTTTAGATGTTTTAAGTTTTAAATTTTTGTAAAGATGATGTAGACATTGTTTTGATATTATTGTTGCACTGTAGGGCCGGCAGTCAAGAATGTGAAATATATTTGCAGGACAGCATCATCTACAAGGGCATCAACCCTGTACTGTCGATCATCACATCACCCAGCGTCAGCTTCCCGTCGGGGACCCTGGCACGGTTCGTCCTGTGCCACAAGCTGATAGATCTCCTGTACATCCTGGGGCTCAGGCTGGGACTTGAGATGACCCGCAAGTACCTGACCTCCTGCATGCAGCAGCTGTTTGACACTTTCAGCATCGTCCACGGGGGACCCTACCCGCCTCTTGAGAGTGCACCGATGGAGCCCTCACTAGGTACAATCGCAAGGATAGTTTCAGCAGGTTATAAGTTGGCATATATTATTGTGTAAGGGGGGGGGGGGCTGAGTGGTCTGGAGGTATGGTGTCCGCCTCAAGTGCTGAAGGTACCGGGTTCAGGCCCCGGTGAGGATAAAAAATCCACCTGGACTTCCAGTAATAAAATTTCCCCTGGTCTCTGGGCAGTGAGATCGGACGCCTGTGTGTATTGTTGCGCACATAAAATATCCCTTGGCAGTTGGAAATCGAAAAAGAGTAGCCTAACGGCGCTGCCCGGGCAAAATTTTGAGTTAAAAATCTACCCAAAGTATTTCAGGATCCTTGCTGATGCAGCATGAGTTCGTGCATTGAGCTGAGTTTCTCCAGACTCGGGTTTGAGTTAGGAGGAAAACGAAGCACTTATGGGTTAAACCGTGTGCCGTGATGTTGATCCAACGACTAAACTAAACTAATACATTATTGTGCCATGTTTTACATTATTCAGTTGGGTTTATAATACAACAAGTTGTTGAAGTATATGTGTCTCTCATATCTTAAAGTATTGTGCCATGTTTTACAGTAGTTATTTGTATTTATAACACATTGAAATGTTGAAGAATTTGTCTTTCTGATCTTGAGATATTTAGTCATATTTCACAGCATTCAGTTGTGTTTATAACATAAATTGTTGAAGGATTGGTATGTCTATCCCTCAGATCTTGAGATATTTTGCCATGTTTTACAATATTCAATTGTATTTATAACTGGATTGACCTGGAAACCCACGTACATTGTAACAAAATCCCTGCCTGGAGAAGGAATCAAACACATGACCACCAGGCCGATAGGCAAGTCATACAGCCACTGCACTGCCGTGCCACCCCATTGACAAGTGTGCTTCTTGTAAAGCTAAGTATGTGTGTACTTACACTGCTATAAAATATGACTGTAAGGTACATCTACACCCTAGCATCTTCATGTGTCATGCCAATAAACTTAGCTGATCATGGAGTTCTCTGTCTCAGCAGGGAAGGATGACAGCTAAACAAGTGCAGAAAGCCCTCTCACCCCAGGCTACAAGTGCAGAGACAATGGATTACATGTGCCTTAGTTTAAAACATATTTATGTTGTCTTTCCAGAACACGCCAGCTATGGATCTGATGAGTGTTACCTGACAATCAACATGGATCCCTTGACCCACCAGTACAAGATTGGGTCACCAATCAATGTGAGGAGCTTGAAATCATCGCCCAAACGCAGCCTCAACAAGATCCACAGTTTGAGTTCAGTGGGGATCATAGATGATAAAGGTAGGACAGGAATCATAGATGATAAAGATAAGACAGGAATCATAGATGATAAAAATTGGACAAGAACTGCTGATGTTAAATATAGAACGTAAATGTCGAGTGAGATGGCAAAACATGACCGCCCATGTTTATCAGCATGGCACATGATGGATGGAATGATAAATTTAGAGCATATAATAATTGATGATAAAGGTAGGACAAGAATTGCTGGTGTTAAATGTAGGACGTAAATGATAAATGTGAAACATGTATTGATAAATTTTGTATATATTATAATAGATGATAAAGGTAGGACAGGCATTGCTGATCTTATCATAAACATAATCTTACATTGTATTTTTAGGTGTGAAACTTCATAGATGAATAAGGTATGAAATCAATCATAAATGATAAAGATAAAACATAAATCACAGATGATGTGAATGGTAGTACTTAAGTCATAGATGTAAAATATAGAGCATAAATCATTAGACAAGATCGAAAGTAGATGCAATAAGGCAAACCAACTCATTGGACAAATGGCACCAATACTTAAGAACAAACATGTATCAATAACTACTAAGAAAGCACTTTACAACACAATCTTCCTACCAACTCTATGTTACCAATGCCAAACCTGGACAATGACAGAAAAAGAGAAAAGAAAAATCACAACAACAGAAATGAGATTCCTGAGAAGAATACTCAACGTATAAAGAAGAGATAAGATCAGAAATGAAGAAATCATGACTAAAGTGGGGGTTATAGCTGCACTAGATTTTATTAGAAAGCAGCAAGTCAAATGGTTTGGCCATGCAAGTAGGTTACCATCCAACAACATACCACATCAAGCAATGATGTACAGACCAAAGGGAAACAGAGGAAGAGGCCGACCACGTAAACATTGGACGGAGGGAATAGCAGAGTCCATGGGAATATTGATACATGAAGTCCATAATTTGACACTCACGATGTTTATACTTCACCTCGACACCGCAAGGTACAAGAGGAACATGATGAGATGAGAGATGAGATTTACAAGAGGAACATGATGAGATGAGAGATGAGATTTACAAGAGGAACATGATGAGATGAGAGATGAGATTTACAAGAGGAACATGATGAGATGAGAGATGAGATTTACAAGAGGAACATGATGAGATGAGAGATGAGATTTACAAGAGGAACATGATGAGATGAGAGATGAGATTTACAAGAGGAACATGATGAGATGAGAGATGAGATTTACAAGAGGAACATGATGAGATGAGAGATGAGATTTACAAGAGGAACATGATGAGATGAGAGATGAGAATCATTAGTAATACAGGTAATAATGAAATCACAGATGGATTGACAGCAGGAATCACTTATATGTAAAGATGTGACATAAATCATAGATGAATTGATGGCAGGAATCACTTATTGTAAAGATGTGATGTAAATCATAGATGGATTTACAGAGCAGGAATCATTTATATTGTAAAGATGTGACATGAATCAAAGATGGATTGACAGAGCAGAAATTACTTATTGTAAAGACGTAACATAAATAATAGATGAATTGACAAAGTAGGAATCACTTATTGTAAAGATGTGATGTAAATCATAGATGGATTGGCAGAGCAGGAATCACTTATTGTAAAGATGTGACGTAAATCATAGATCATCAAGGTAAAACATAAGTTGTGTATGGTCAACATCAGTTATGGATAACTGATGAATTAGTCGGCACATCATCATCATCATCATCCTGTAGCAGATAATGTGCAGAATAATTGTCCCATCATGGCCGCTAGAAAGCCTCTCCACCTTGTGTTAGTTCTTCACCTCATACATTTTCAAGTGCAAAATGTCATCATGTCCTGTTTGCGACATTCTTCAATTCTATAATTAGGAAGACCTTAGAAGCAACAGAGATGTGGTTCCTGAAATGATTGTTGCAAATGCCTTGGGCTGCCAGAGTAACTAACAACGATTGCCTGGAATAGGCTAGTGAAACTATGAATAAAATTTGGTGGAACTGCGGCAAAGCTGTGAAAATGTAAACAATATAAAATGACACAAAGTAGTGCAGCTTTACATAACAGATTTACAACACATACTAGTGAAACTAGAACATTACTTCCAAATGTAAGAAAGAGATAAACAGCTTTCTTTGATCATGTGATGAGAAGAGAGGCTTTAGAGAACATCATGGCAACTGGAAAGATCAATGCGAAAAGTAGCAGAGGCAGAGCAAAACAAATGATGCTGGATGGAGTGAGACGTTGGTGTGGAGGAATATCAGCAACAGAGTTGATCCAGAACACCAAAGACCGAGATCTGTGGAGAGCCATGAACACCTACATCAGTTGACAGGGCTCATGATGATGATGTGAAGTTCTATATTTATTCATTCTTGATTCTGTTCTTTTACTGATGTATAGTTGTGACCATGGCCATTATAATGTTTTGTTTTAAAGACCAGAAAAATATTGTGATCTTCACTGTGTCTTGTTACAGAAAGGATGAAATATTCTAACCTTTAGCACTGTTTGGGAGTAGAACCATATCTTTTGCATATCTGAGTTCTCAATTTAAATGTCCACCAATCTTGAATGGATGAAAGTTGTTGCAGGTCTCATAATTTGAGACATTTCTCAATTGCATTTCCTGTATAGGTATTGAACAGTCATGGGGAGAGAATGCAACCCTGCCTTACTTACCTTTGCATCTCAAACCAGTGTGATGGTTCACCGGCTATTCTGACAAACCAGTGTGATGGTTCACCGGCTATTCTGACAGCTGCTTGTTGTTGGGATATAATTAACTGTATTGTTTATGTAATGAGGTCAGGATGAGTCCACGTTTGTACGCAAGAATAAACAACCAGCTTCTGACCTGTCGCCAGTTTGTGTTGTACATTTCAGTATGTTGTAATTGTATGCTGTGTACATTTCAGTATGTTGTAATTGTATGCTCTGTGGACAAATAAAGACAGTTATAAATGAGCTCTGTGGTTTCCTTTTGTTTCCTGCAGAAGATTACGTGGACCCCAGGTCCCCATTTTCCACGGCAGAGAAGTGTGCTCAAGAGCTGAAAAGTGTCTTCTCCCCAGAGCTGGCACAAGCTTGCTATATTCCGCTGTGTAGAATTTTTGGAAGGTAAGGCAGGCATTCTGTTGGAGATCTGGAGATGTGGACAAGTATGATCACCCATGCCAGTTGGCCAGGCACTTGATGATGATGATGAAAACAGACTATTATAATTACTTCTAGATTCATTCATCATCATCATCATCATCATCATCATCATCATCATCACATGTCATGCCAGCAAGCGTGGGCCATCATAGTTTGTTATCTCCACAATCACTAGAATCTTAGACCTTGTCCATGTTTTAGTCCAAATTATGTCATGTTTGGCTGATCCATCAACGTTTGTCAGTTGTCACGAAGTTTTCCAGTTTTTCCCTTCTCATAACATGCCCCAAAATCATGAGTATTTAGATCAAATTTTTTCAACCATTTTGTTTTTCTCATCTGCTTTTTGAAGTCTACTCATTATTTATTTGTGTCTATTGACAATCTTCTTTGCATTTTCCTCAGAAATCACATTTCTACCTGTGTCAGAGAATCTCGGCTTATATCTTACTGTTATACTTATTATATTTTTGTTACTTGTGTGTATTTAGCAGGGTAGGAGTATCCCCTATCAAAGGAGATGTAAGATGCCTCCTTTCCTCCGTTAGTCTGCAGGACACCCTTGGGCAAGGTGGAGTACCCGTTTAGCCCCCCCCCCCCCCCCCCCCCCGATTAGGGTTACGTGAAGCCATGGAAGCAGGTGGTGGATGAAGTGTGAGAGCAGCTGACAGATTGTTGTTGGTTATGGTCTTGCACTCTGCGGCGATACGCAGATGATCTCATCAGTAGAGACAATGGCTATGGCCACCGACTAGTACAGTCACTGCCCAGAAGGAAAGCAATGGCAGACTACCTTCTGCAAAACTTGCCAAGAAACCATAACCATAAAGAATATTGAAGAAGGCTGGCTATTAGAGACGATAAAACAAAGAAAATTGAAATATTTTGGTCACTTGAAACGTCACGAAAGTTTGGAGAGAACAATAATGGAGGGGTATATGCCTGGGAAGAGAGGAAGAGGAAGGCCAAAGAGAAGATGGGTGCAGGATGTGGCGGATGATCTCCAGATGGATGTATCAGACGCGGGACATCTTGCTTGTGATCGAGAAGTTTTCCAGAAGGTTGTTATGAGAGCGAGGTTCTGCAAAGGACATGCTACTGAATGAATGAATGCAGGTCCACATGGCCGAATGGATAAGAATGCGTGTTCTTAAACATCCGGTGTGCTGATGCCGAGGTAAGCGGTTCAACCCCTACACCGGACAGCTGGACTAAAATGTTGACCTGTCGTTCTTGACTTGGGGACATTAATTACAAGTACCTCTGAAGTCGGAGTAGGTTCGCCTGATGGCAAGGGACACTGTTAATAGGGAAAGCTAACCCACCTGAAAAATTCAGTCCATCACTACTATAAAATAGTGTGTATAGACTACGCTTGAGTTCAAAATTGAGCGAGCACAATAAAAAATGAATGTATGAATAAGTGTATTTAATTTACGGTAATGGTAATTGTTTTGTTTTAGTATTCTCATTACATTTGTCTGGCATATTTAAGTTATGGCGGTTATTTTGCTTCATTTATCTGTGATATTTCAGCCACTGTTGTATTCTCACTACATTTATCTGTGATATTTCAGCCACTGTTGTATTCTCACTACATTTATCTGTGATATTTCAGCCACCATTTTATTCTCACTACATTTATCTGTGATATTTGGGTCACAACTGTAATCTCACTACATTTGTCTGTGATATTTGAGTCACAACTGTAATCTCACTACATTTGTCTGTGATATTTGAGTCACACCTGTATTGTCACTACATTTGTCTGTGGGATTTCGGCCACCGTTTTATTCTCACTACATTTGTCTGTGATATTTGAGTCACAACTGTAATCGCACTACATTTGTCTGTGATGTTTGAGTCACAGCTGTGATCTCACTACATTTGTCTGTGATATTTGAGTCACAACTGTAATCTCGCTACATTTTCCTGTGATATTTGAGTCACAACTGTAATCTCACTACATTTTCCTGTGATATTTGAGTCACAACTGTAATCTCACTACATTTTCCTGTGATATTTGAGTCACAGCTGTAATCTCACTACATTTGTCTGTGATATTTGAGTCACAGCTGTAATCTCACTACATTTGTCTGTGATATTTGAGTCACAGCTGTAATCTCACTACATTTTCCTGTGATATTTGAGTCACAACTGTAATCTCACTACATTTTCCTGTGATATTTGAGTCACAACTGTAATCTCACCACATTTTCCTGTGATATTTGAGTCACAGCTGTAATCTCACTACATTTGCCTGTGATATTTGAGTCACAACTGTAATCTCACTACATTTGCCTGTGATATTTGAGTCACAACTGTAATCTCACTACATTTGTCTGTGATATTTGAGTCACAACTGTAATCTCACTAAATTTGTCTGTGAGACTTCAGCCACTTGTGTATTCTCACTACATTTGTCTGTGATATTTGAGTCACAACTGTAATCTCACTACATTTGTCTGTGATATTTGAGTCACAGCTGTAATCTCACTACATGTACCTGTGGGATTTATGCCACCATTTTATTCTCACTACATTTGTCTGTGATATTTGAGTCACAATTGTAATCTCACTACATTTGTCTGTGAGACTTCAGCCACTTTTGTATTCTCACTACATGTGTCTGTGATATATAAGTCACAACTGTATTGTCACTTAATTTGTCTGTGATCTTTCAGTATTCACATGGAGGAGCATCTACACAATGAGGACCTGATTCGTCGCCTGTGCTCTCAGCACGATCTAGACACAGATCTCACAGCTCCAGCATCTCACCATGGACATGCCTCTAGAGTGTCATCAGCACATCATGTGGGTAAGCGTCTCAGTTTCTGTATCAAAGCTGGTAGCATCCTATTCAGATATGAATGGTGTATTTAAAGATCTCATTTGGCAGCCAGCTGTATGAAAACTGGCAACATCCTGGTCAGAAAGGAATGATGTATCTAATGATGTCATTTGTCAACCCATCTAAACTCTTTTCATCCGATGCAACAAATTATGACTGATTGGCCATTCTTCATATGTACTATTCCAGTCATGTGAGATTGTGCTTTTTATGTCTAGTCAAAGTATATTACAGAAACCTGACAATATATTTGTGTTTTATAGGTGTGTAGATTTGGCCCCTTTGAAAGTAACACATTTGTGATTTTCATACAAAAATGAACAGACAGCTGTTGGTTGTGAAAAAAAACCTGTATTTCCTCCATCCACAGTTCCCATGGACCTGTCCCACAATCTAAGACTTTATACCTGACATTATAAATGTGTCTGGGCTATATACATACCTAACAGCCCATAGCAGAGCTGGGTTCCAGTCCAGTTGTGATTCCAATACATTTGCTGTCCCACAATCTAAGACTTTATACCCGACATTATAAATGTGTCTGGGCTATATACATACCTAACAGCCCATAGCAGAACTGGGTTCCAGTCCAGTTGTGATTCCAATACATTTGCTGTCACACATAGTCAGGTGGTGCTGTCTCCGTTGTCATTTACTATCCCAGTGTCATGAGCAATCTATTTCTATTTTGTCAAATCAGGAATATTAACATTTCTATGGTACAGTTTTCACTGGAGCGAACTTCAGATCATACTTTCCATACTAGTTGAGTAATAATAAATATATATCATCTCGTCCTCACCTCCTCTCCCTGCGATCAACATTTGCTATGTGCCCATTCTGCAATGATCACAAACAGAATGGTTGGCTTGAGGTCTTCAGAGATCTGAGATGTACATATTCTGGACAATCTGTATTCTCTGAAGATGTGTTCATATCATACACACTTTCATTCCTGGACAATCTGTATTGTCTGAAGATGTGTTCATATCATACACACTTTCATTCCTGGACAATCTGAACACTCACCCAAACCTATAGAAATAGGTCAAGTGCCTTCTAAGAGTGTGTGTGTGCGTGCCAGTGTATGATCATGCCATGCACTGTTCAATCAGTCTCATGTAGGGCATACCATCAGATAAACGTGTCTGAACCTGGGCCACAAACCCCATGGGAGGGGGGGGGGGCTGAGTGGGCTCGAGGTATGGTGTCCGCCTCGAGTGCTGAAGGTCCAGGGTTCAGGCCCCGTTGAGGACCGGGATTTATTTAAAAAATCCACCTGGACTTCCAGTAGTAAAATTTCCCCTGGTCTCTGGGTAGTGAGATCGGACGCCCGTGTGTATTGTTGCGCACGTAAAAAATCCCTTGGCAGTTGGAAATCGAAAAAGAGTAGCCTAACGGCGCTGCCCGGGCAAAATTTCCAGTTACAAATCTACCCAAAGTATTTCAGGATCCTCGGCGATGCAACGGAATTCGTGCATTGAGCTGAGTTTCTCCAGACTCAGGTTTGAGTTAGGAGGAAAACGGAGCACTTATGGGTTAAACTGTGTGTTGTGATGTTGATCCAACGACTAAACTAAACTAAACCTAAACCCCATGGGTGGACTGTTGGGGGGTGGGAGAGAAGGACTTCATGCTTGCTGCCTGGGCCAAACACTTGACTTCTTGTGTCAACAACTTGGTTCTGTTAATACATGCTAGCTCTGTCGACTAGTCAACACCCCTATTTGGCATTTAACTCGTAGACTATAATATAGACTAAGCCAGGTCTTAGTCGGATATGACTGAGCTATGTATGACAGTAGACAGTACTACCTGCTTTCTGTTAGCGTTGAATGTTAGCAGTCGCTCACCAAACCTGACACCTTACATTGATCCATCAGTTTCAGGCGAAGGAGCGCAATTGGGAGGCTACAAACCTGATCCTAGAGTGACAAAATGCAAGCTAAAGACTAAATGTCATGGCAGGGAAGACAAGGTCGTAACCTTTGGTTAGCAACAGGTCTAGTATGGAAGCTATGACTGGCGAACAGTTAGAGCATTGCTTCACTGATCCAGCAACCTCTGCAGCTTGTCTTGTTCCAGACTTACTACCTTTCCTCTGGAGTAAACTAGGCAGGCCGAGAGAGGAATCATACTACATGAGCAATGCAGTCTCTAAATAAGTGTGTGTGCTATGAAGAGTCATAACTCGTTTACAAACTATCATCTATCAAGACAGCAAGGTGCCAGTCATAACATAGACTGATATTGTTGTCGTCTTTCTTATCAGATGATCTGTTGACACCAACAGAGGAAAGATCAGTCAGCGGTGGAATTGGAAGCAACGTAACATTGGTTGGAAACAGAATCCAGCTGAATGAACTGAGGGAATCATCGCTCTCACCCACTACACAGCCCAAGGTTGAACAGTTTGGTCGAGGATACCGGCATTCAGGGCTACTTGGCATCCGTGTGGATGACCTGAGATCGTACGTTTGTGTGTTTGTACCATTTGAAAATATTTGTATTTCAAGTTAACTTTGTAACGTGTCTCAGGTGAGACGTAGATAGTGAACTCTAGCTGTCTCAGGCAGTTGCTAATTTCTATCTTTCTATCTTAAGTAGTTGGTTCTATTTCAAACATTTGTGAAGTGGAGAGAGAACAGAAACATTGTATTAAAAATAATGAACAGTATAAAAATAACAAAACGTATTACAAATAATGACCAACATAGAAATCACAAAACATTGTATTACAAATAATGAACAACATAGAAATAACAAAACATTGTATTACGAATAATGAACATCATAGAAATCACAAAAGATTGTATTATGAAATAATGAACAACAAAGAAACAACAAAACATTGTATTACAAATAATGAATATCATAGAAATCACAAAACATTGTATTACAAATAATGAACAGCATAGAAACAACAAAACATTGTATTACAAATAATGAATAATATAGAAATAACAAAACATTGTATTACAAATAATGAACAACATAGAAACAACAAAACATTGTATTACAAATAATGAACAACATAGAAATCACAAAACATTGTATTACAAATAATGAACAACATAGAAACAAGAAAACATTGTATTACAAATAATGAACAGCACAGAAACAACAAAACATTGTATTATAAATAATGAACAACATAGAAATAACAAAACATTGTATTACAAATAATGAACAACATAGAAATCCTAAAACGTATTACAAATAATGAACAGCATAGAAATCACAAAACATTGTACTACAAATAATGAACAGCACAGAAACAACAAAACATTGTATTACAAATAATGAACAACATAGAAACAACAAAACATTGTATTACAAATAATGAACAACATAGAAACAACAAAACATTGTATTACAAATAATAAACCACATAGAAATCACAAAACATTGTATTACAAATAATGAACAACATAGAAACAACAAAACATTGTATTACAAATAATGAACAACATAGAAACAACAAAACATTGTATTACAAATAATAAACCACATAGAAATCACAAAACATTGTATTACAAATAATGAACAACATAGAAACAACAAAACATTGTATTACAAATAATGAACAACATAGAAACAACAAAACATTGTATTACAAATAATGAACAACATAGAAACAACAAAACAACATACTGCAAACAACAATGAACAGTGTATTGGGGATGTAGAGAACAAGCCACATGCCTATGTGGGATTTACATGTTTAGAACAGACCTGGGCTTGCAGCCCCCCACACCCCCACCCCTCCAGCCTGACATGGTTCCAAGAAATATCTGGGGAAGTAAAGGCAGCCTGCATGACACTGACCACGTGTGAGCCACTGAACACATGACCCACTGACCACATGACCCACTGACCACATGAGCCACTGACCACATGAGCCACTGACTATGTGAGCTACTGACCATGTGAGCCACTGACCACATGACCCACTGACCACATCATGGCCCACTGGCTGCCCATTAGTCTACACAAATGTGGGTCGAGCTTCAGCTGCCCAATGTGCCTTAAGTCGTGTCACTAGGGACTTTTACTTGTGCATATTTTTCTGTACATCCACATCTCCAGGTCATCTATTCCATTTTCTGGATGCTTGTTTGTTGTCCAGGCTTCCGTGCCATATAATTGTGTTGAATATACATAACATTTGACAATTCTCATTTTTAATGCATTATAATCTCTCTAGATGTTAACACGGATTTCATGATGTTGAAAATATGTTTGGCCATTCCTATTCTCTTTTTTATTTGTTTCACTTCTGCCATCATCTGTTATTACATGTCCAAGATAGGAGAAATGTGTTATTTGCTCTAGTATCTTCCTGTTTACTGTGATATTCATTGATGTGAACTCTCCTTTCCACTACTAATTATCATAGTTTTTGTGTTTTGGATGTTAACATCTAAGCCACATTCTGAACTATGCCTGTTTACTTGTTCCATTAGGTTTTGTAACTCTTGCTTGCTTTCTGCAAGTAACACTGTATTATCAGCATACCTAAGATTGTTTATGATTCTTCCATTTATGTTAAATCCAGGCAGTTAAACTAGTTTAAAAATTATTTCTGTAGTATTGAAGAGGCTTGGGGACAACATATCCCTGTCGTACTCCTCTTTTTATCTCTATGGGTGATGAATATTTATTTCCGTATCTAATTATCCTCACCTGTTCCAAATACAAGTTACTAATAAGTCTGATGTCCTTTCCATCTATTTCTATATATTTAAGACATATAATTAATCGTTCGTGTTCTACTTTGTCAAAAGCTGTCTTGTAGTCTATAAAACATACATATATATTTTTAATTTCTATAAATTATGCAATCAACACCTCAAACTGATTAGGGTGTCTCTGATGCTACTGTTTGGTTTTTTAGCTACTTCCTTATCTATAGGGTGCTTTAAATCCACTTACCAATTTTTCATATCCCTTCCTTTTACTTTTCAGGTAGGTATTCTCAGAATGTATGCTTTAAAAAATGTTTGAAATGCATTCGTCATTATTCACTTCCTTATTTACTATAGGAGTTGTCTCTTCCCTGAGTATATTTACAACAGGCTCATCTCCAGGGGGTGGACAAGAATTACCCATATCGCTGTTTTTCTTTCGTTGTATTTCCATTGCTGTCTGAGGTATAACATGGTGAGGTCCCAATCTCTTTCACGATAGCCAGCCATGTTCACTGTTGTGCCCTGAACATGCCTCATATGTGCCACACACTCTGCTGTTTTGCTTTCCAAGCCTTGGATCTATACAGATTCATCTGTCTTGCTCACTATCCCAGTCTTTTGTGAACTAGGGATGGACATACATTCCCAGTTTAGTAGGATATTACCCTTAGTTCACTCATGTAGTTTAGCTGGTCAGCCAAGGCTGTTGCCCGTGGTGTGGCCACCGCTATAGACAAGCGGTATTCGTGGAGCCATACATGAGCTAGGTAAAGAGATGGTAACCAAATAAAATCCTGGTCTGTCCCTCAGGATATGACTGCCGCTCATCGTGAGGTACTATCTCTCACTCTTGACCCTACACCACATCATCATAACAGATAATTGCAAACATGTCTCTGCTCTTGTCACTTCAGCACCGACATGGAACAGAACAAATCCAGGCATCTGAGAGGACACTGGCTGGCCTACTGGGAGCGGGAGTTAGGTATGTTGTCTCCCTGAACCTCCCATGTCAGAGGTTTTCTCATTGAGTTATATGTAAACATGTTTCTCTTTTAACTCCATTTCCATGCCGTTTGCTTCACATTGCTAGCCAGTTTAGCAGTTAGAAATTTAATACTGAACGGTTTCTAGCGGCCATGACACTAATGGTTTTATATTTGGAGTAAGATCTTTCTTTGTACAGGATTATCAGTTTTTGTAACGTCTGTCGGTGCTACATCCCACTCGCAGAAATATAAACAATATAAAATAACACAAAGTAATGCAGATTTACAGAACAGAGTCAGAAAGTTTTGTGATTCTGTTCTGTAAAGCTGCATTACTTTGTGTTATTTTATATTGTTTACGTTTCCACAGCTTTACTGCAGCTCCACCAATTGTATTCATAATTTAACGGACAGAAATAGACTTCCGTAGGATTTGAATCTCCACAGATCTCATCAGTGGAAAAGATGTTTTTATTCATTGGAGCTGAGACCACGTGAACAACAGCACCTGGAAGACGTAAAGTCCAGGATCCCTTTCTGGCCATAAAGCCTGGTGGCAATCTGGTGTTAGTTCTATATCTGTGGACTGGCAGCACTACAAGTGATGTGTTGTTAGTCCTATATTTGTGGACACAGCAGCACACTATGGCTGATGTGTGGGCCCAGCAGCACACTATGGCTGATGTGTGGGCCCAGCAGCACACTATGGCTGATGTGTGGGCCCAGCAGCACACTATGGCTGATGTGTGGGCCCAGCAGCACACTATGGCTGATGTGTGGGCCCAGCAGCACACTATGGCTGATGTGTGGGCCCAGCAGCACACTATGGCTGATGTGGTATCACACCGGCTACTTTGACTTCCCATGAAATTTACTGGCATCAAGTTTAGACTGGGTTGACCTGGAGCCCTGTTCACAGAAAACAATCACTGCCTGGAGGGAATCATGCGAGCCACTGTGCTGCAGTGAGTAGCTTGAAGACACACTACATAATCAATTTATTTTTGTGACTTTTTAAAAAAAAACATTTTTTGGGAATTGATTATTTGGTTGTTTCGGGATTTGAAATTTAAATATTGAGCACAACTCACTACTGGCAACGCCAATCGCATTCCGGCACGAGGCCTGGTGTTCCTTGCCAGTGAGAAGTCCTGATCGTTCGGGTCCACATCGATTGACGGACGTCAGTCGCGGCGATTGGGCAATCTTGAGCATAGCCTACGATGGGTAGCGTTGTGGTATTCCGGTGTGATAATTTGGCGTGTCCAGTGTGTGTTGCGTGGTTACACACCTGCTTCACACGCGTGATCCGGGGCTTGTTTCCAGATCCGGTCAGGGATATGCACTACTGACGAGCTCAAACGAGGGCGAAACTCGAGTATAGTGCTTCCATGACGTGGATAGGCCTTAGGTTCGTGCCGGAATGCGATCGGCGTTGCCAGTAGTGGGTTGTGCTCAATATTTAAATTTCAAATCCCGAAACAACCAAATAATCAATTTTATCATTGCTCACTGGATTTAGGAGGCCTGGTGTTCCTTGCCAGTGAGAAGTCCTGATCGTTCGGGTCCACATCGATTGACGGACGTCAGTCGCGGCGATTGGGCAATCTTGAGCATAGCCTACGATGGGTAGCGTTGTGGTATTCCGGTGTGATAATTTGGCGTGTCCAGTGTGTGCTGCGTGGTTACACACCCGCTTCACACGCGTGATCCGGGGCTTGTTTCCGGATCCGGTCAGGGATATGCACTACTGACGAGCTCAAACGAGGGCGAAACTCGAGTATAGTGCTTCCATGACGTGGATAGGCCTTAGGTTCGTGCCGGAATGCGATCGGCGTTGCCAGTAGTGGGTTGTGCTCAATATTTAAATTTTTTGGGAAATTGTGGTGGTTTCTCCTTAACTTCCACATCTGCAGAAGAAATTGACATGCTACATAAATATTCTGTTATGGCTAGCTTGTATAATTGTTTAAATTGTCCAGGGAAGTGGCTCATGGTGAGCATTCAGGTTACAGTTTACAACTGGCAAGGATGTTGAATGCGGCCTACAAGAGCCCAGACAGCTTGTTTCACAGCACTAGATTATAAACTGTGTGGGTTTTTTTTAAACATTCACTCACATTGAATTGCAGCTTAGTCTACACTGGACAGATTTTTGCGTGTGGGCTAGCTTTCCCTACAACTAGTATCCTCTGCCATCAGATGAATCCACTCCACTTCTGAGGTACTTGTAACTTACATCCCCAAGTCAGGGGTGAGAAGTCTGCTTTTAAGTCCAACTGACTGGTTTAGGAAGAGAACCCTACCTAGTGCTTATAACCTATTGGCCACATGACTTCTGTCAACTGTTATTTGTTTGTTTTTATTACAATATCTGTACGTAGCTGGTGTGCCAGGAGAGATTCTTCAGACTAGCATGTTTGGTTTTATTACGATATCTGTACTGTAGCTGATGTGCCAGGAGAGATTCTTCACACTAGCATGTTTGTTAAACACCCCAGCCTTACTGAGGGTCAAACATATGTCCCGTGATATGTCAGGCAGATGTTATGACCCCTCGGCCACATGATCCTTGATAATGTTATTACTGAGCAAGAGAAGAAAAAACATGGGATATCTGTCTTAGCTAAATACCGTTCTGTGCCAGTGTTGGCATACAAGTCTAGGCTGTAGATCATGGTGTTTCATGAGCCTACCACATCCGGTTATTACACATCTCACATTTGTTGTGACAGCTGCAAGAAGGCATATGACTTTCAGCTAGGTAATACATGAATACCATAAGGGTTGCCTCTGTGGATCCGGGTGGATCTGTCTACAGACCCATGTGTGACAGTCCCAGGTTGGGTTGGTAGTCGTGTCTACAGGGTGGGAGAAACTCCACATCCATGGAAGCTTGGAGAAGGGCTGGGGCTAAACACAAGGACTCAGATGTTACGCAAGTCTTGACTTTACTGGAGCAACAACATGAAGCAGTCGCTGATGGAACAAGGACTAGACTTTACTGGAGCAACAACATGAAGCAGTCAATAATGGAACAAGGACTAGACTTTACTGGAGCAACAACATGAAGCAGTCAATAATGGAACAAGGACTAGACTTTACTGGAGCAACAACATGAAGCAGTCCCTGATGGAACAAGGACTAGACTTTACTGGAGCAACAACATGAAGCAGTCACTGATGAATCAAGGACTAGAAATTACTGGAGTTGTGACATGAAGCAGTCACTGATGGAACAAGGACTAGACTTTACTGGAGCTGTGAGATCAAACAGTCACTGAGAGATCAAGAATTAGACTTTACTGGAGCTGTGAGATTAAACAGTCACTGAGGGATCAAGGAATAGACTTACAACTAGCTATAAATAAATCCACAGGCAGGGTTCTCTGAAGAGCTCTCTAGCATGACATGGTTACCTGAAGACTGGGGAGTGCTGACCGAGTCCAGATATTTAACAGATATTTTACAGTTAACATCAGCAGATGTCCTGTTACTTCTGTACAAAACATGCCCAGTCAGCTGTCTCATGTGTTGTTCGTCTTAGATTGCGGTTTGGATGTGGGTACACTTTTGTTGTTTTTCTTAGATTGCTGTTTGGCAGTGGGGGCACTTGTATTGTTTTTCTTAGATTGCTGTTTGGCAGTGGGGACACTTGTATTGTTTTTCTTAGATTGCTGTTTGACAGTGGGGACACTTTTATTGTTTTTCTTAGATTGCTGTTTGGCAGTGGGGACACTTTTATTGTTTTTCTTAGATTGCTGTTTGGCAGTGGGGACACTTGTATTGTTTTTCTTAGATTGCTGTTTGGCAGTGGGGACACTTTTGTTGTTCTTAGATTGCTGTTTGGCAGTGGCTACACATTTGTTGTTCTTAGATTGCTGTTTGGCAGTGGGGACACTTTTATTGTTTTTCTTAGATTGCTGTTTGGCAGTGGGGACACTTTTATTGTTTTTCTTAGATTGCTGTTTGGCAGTGACGACACTTTTATTGTTTTTCTTAGATTGCTGTTTGGCAGTGGCTACACATTTGTTGTTCTTAGATTGCTGTTTGGCAGTGGCTACACATTTGTTGTTCTTAGATTGCTGTTTGGCAGTGGCTACACATTTTTTGTTCTTAGATTGCTGTATGGCAGTGGGGACACTTGTATTGTTTTTAGATTGCTGTTTGGCAGTGGGGACTCTTGTATTGTTTTTCTTAGATTGCTGTTTGGCAGTGGGGACACTTTTATTGTTTTTCTTAGATTGCTGTTTGACAGTGGGGACACTTTTATTGTTTTTCTTAGATTGCTGTTTGGCAGTGGGGACACTTTTATTGTTTTTCTTAGATTGCTGTTTGGCAGTGGGGACACTTTTATTGTTTTTCTTAGATTGCTGTTTGGCAGTGGGGACACTTTTATTGTTATTCTTAGATTGCTGTTTGACAGTGGGGACACTTTTATTGTTTTTCTTAGATTGCTGTTTGGCAGTGGGGACACTTTTATTGTTTTTCTTAGATTGCTGTTTGGCAGTGGGGACACTTGTATTGTTTTTCTTAGATTGCTGTTTGGCAGTGGGGACACTTGTATTGTTTTTCTTAGATTGCTGTTTGGCAGTGGGGGTACTTGTATTGTTTTTCTTAGATTGCTGTTTGGCAGTGGGGACACTTTTATTGTTTTTCTTAGATTGCTGTTTGACAGTGGCTACACATTTGTTGTTCTTAGATTGCTGTTTGGCAGTGGCTACACTTTTGTTGTTCTTAGATTGCTGTTTGGCAGTAGGGACACTTTTATTGTTTTTCTTAGTTTGCTGTTTGGCAGTAGGTCACATTTGTTTTTCTTAGTTTGCTGTTTGGCAGTGTGTATTCACTTTTGTTTTATCATAGATTGCTGTGTGGCAGTGTGTATTCACTTTTGTTTTATCATAGATTGCTGTGTGGCAGTGTGTATTCACTTTTGTTTTATCATAGATTGCTGTGTGGCAGTGTGTATTCACTTTTGTTTTATCATAGATTGCTGTGTGGCAGTGTGTATTCACTTTTGTTTTATCATAGATTGCTGTGTGGCAGTGTGTATTCACTTTTGTTTTATCATAGATTGCTGTGTGGCAGTGTGTATTCACTTTTGTTTTATCATAGATTGCTGTGTGGCAGTGTGTATTCATTTTTGTTTTATCATAGATTGCTGTGTGGCAGTGTGTATTCACTTTTGTTTTATCATAGATTGCTGTGTGGCATTGCGGACACATTTGTTTTTCTTAGATTGCTGTTTGGCAGTGGTTATTCACTTTTGTTTTTCTTAGATTGCTGTTTGGCAGTGGCTACACTTTTGTTGTTTTTCTTAGGGATCTCCATGGTAAAGTTGGCACGCCATCTAAATTAGAACATAATAAACAACTTCAAGAAGGAGACGGACAGTGTTTAACCCTGTAATGAGAAGAGAGGCCTCGGAGAACATGGTGATGGCTGGGCTGATCAGAGGTAGCAGAAGCACACACAGATTGAGTCGAATGATGCTGGATGGACCGGGGCGGTGGCCGGGAAGAATGTCTGTAGTGGAATTGATCCAGAACACCAGGGACCAAGATCTGTGGAGAGATGTTAGCTCCCATGCCAGCTGGCAGGGCAGATGATGATGATGATGATGAGCCCAGTACTAATTGAATGACTTATTGTCAAACTGGTTTCCTTAGCTATAAAATTCACTCACAGAGGTTGACATACTGTGGCTGTTGACATAATGTGACTGTTGACATAATGTGACTGTTGATATACTGTGACTGTTGATATACTGTGACTGTTGACATACTGTGACTGTTGTCATAATGTGACTGTTGATATAATATCACTATAGGCATACTGTGGCTGTTGACATAATGTGACTATTAATATGATGTAACTGTTGACATACTGTGACTGTTGACATACTGTGACTGTTGACATACTGAGACTGTTGACATACTGAGACTGTTGACATACTGTGGCTGTATCTTGGGTACATCTTTGTGTTTTCAGGCCTACATGAACGAGACACCATGTTCAACTTTATGCAGATTGACCTGCAGACATACCTTGGTAAGTGGGGGGTGTGTGTGCAGACATACCTTGGTAATTGGGGGTGTGTGTCTGTCTGTCTGTCTGTGTCTGTCTGTCTGACTGCCTCTGTCTGTCTGTCTGTGTCTGTCCATCCATCTGTCTGTCTGTCGTCCATTTGTCCATCCATCTGTCTGTCTGTCTGTCTGACTGCCTCTGTCGGTCGGTCAGTCGGTCGGTCTGTCTGTCTGAATGACTGCCTCTGTCTGTCTGTCTGTCTGTGTCCATCTGTCTGTCTGTCCGTCCATCCGTCCGTCCATCCATTTGTCTGTCTGTCTGTCTGTCTGTCTGTCTGTCTGTCTGTCTGTCTAATCTCTCTCTCTCTCTCTCTCTCTCTCTCTCTCTCTCTCTCTCTCTCTCTCTCTCTCTCTCTCTCTCTCTCTCTCATTTCTTATTATAGGTTGACTACAGATAAGTGTGATGGTCCCTAGTGCAGTGAGAGTAACCCTGTGACTATAGATCAGTTATGTGTTGAGCCTGAGAGTGTGACCGTGTCTCATGTCTCTAGTGCAGTGAGAGTAACCCTGTGACTATAGATCAGTGAAGTGTTGAGCCTGAGAGTGTGACCGTGTCTCATGTCTCTAGTGCAGTGAGAGTAACCCTGTGACTATAGATCAGTGAAGTGTTGAGCCTGAGAGTGTGACCGTGTCTCATGTCTCTAGTGCAGTGAGAGTAACCCTGTGACTATAGATCAGTGAAGTGTTGAGCCTGAGAGTGTGACCGTGTCTCATGTCTCTAGTGCAGTGAGAGTAACTTTGTGACTATAGATCAGTGAAATGTTGAGCCTGAGAGTGTGACCGTGTCTCATGTCTCTAGTGCAGTGAGAGTAACCCTGTGACTATAGATCAGTGAAGTGTTGATCCTGAGAGTGTGACCATGTCTCATGTCCCTAGTGCAGTGAGAGTAACCCTGTGACTATAGATCAGTGAAGTGTTGATCCTGAGAGTGTGACCGTGTCTCATGTCTCTAGTGCAGTGAGAGTAACCCTGTGACTATAGATCAGTGAAGTGTTGATCCTGAGAGTGTGACCGTGTCTCATGTCCCTAGTGCAGTGAGAGTAACCCTGTGACTATAGATCAGTTATGTGTTGAGCCTGAGAGTGTGACCGTGTCTCATGTCTCGAGTGCAGTGAGAGTAACCCTGTGACTATAGATCAGTTATGTGTTGAGCCTGAGAGTGTGACCGTGTCTCATGTCTCTAGTGCAGTGAGAGTAACCCTGTGACTATAGATCAGTGAAGTGTTGATCCTGAGAGTGTGACCATGTCTCATGTCCCTAGTGCAGTGAGAGTAACCCTGTGACTATAGATCAGTTATGTGTTGAGCCTGAGAGTGTGACCGTGTCTCATGTCTCTAGTGCAGTGAGAGTAACCCTGTGACTATAGATCAGTGAAGTGTTGAGCCTGAGAGTGTGACCATGTCTCATGTCTCTAGTGCAGTGAGAGTAACCCTGTGACTATAGATCAGTTATGTGTTGAGCCTGAGAGTGTGACCATGTCTCATGTCCCTAGTGCAGTGAGAGTAACCCTGTGACTATAGATCAGTTATGTGTTGAGCCTGAGAGTGTGACCATGTCTAATGTCCCTAGTGCAGTGAGAGTAACCCTGTGACTATAGATCAGTTATGTGTTGAGCCTGAGAGTGTGACCGTGTCTCATGTCTCGAGTGCAGTGAGAGTAACCCTGTGACTATAGATCAGTGAAGTGTTGATCCTGAGAGTGTGACCATGTCTCATGTCTCGAGTGCAGTGAGAGTAACCCTGTGACTATAGATCAGTGAAGTGTTGAGCCTGAGAGAGTGACCATGTCTCATGTCTCGAGTGCAGTGAGAGTAACCCTGTGACTATAGATCAGTTATGTGTTGAGCCTGAGAGTGTGACCGTGTCTCATGTCTCGAGTGCAGTGAGAGTAACCCTGTGACTATAGATCAGTGAAGTGTTGATCCTGAGAGTGTGACCATGTCTCATGTCTCTAATGCAGTGAGAGTAACCCTGTGACTATAGATCAGTGAAGTGTTGAGCCTGAGAGTGTGACCGTGTCTCATGTCTCTAGTGCAGTGAGAGTAACTTTGTGACTATAGATCAGTGAAATGTTGAGCCTGAGAGTGTGACCGTGTCTCATGTCTCTAGTGCAGTGAGAGTAACCCTGTGACTATAGATCAGTGAAGTGTTGAGCCTGAGAGTGTGACCGTGTCTCATGTCTCTAGTGCAGTGAGAGTAACCCTGTGACTATAGATCAGTGAAGTGTTGAGCCTGAGAGTGTGACCGTGTCTCATGTCTCTAGTGCAGTGAGAGTAACCCTGTGACTATAGATCAGTGAAGTGTTGAGCCTGAGAGTGTGACTATAGATCAGTGAAGTGTTGAGCCTGAGAGTGTGACCGTGTCTCATGTCCAGGCCACACCAGCAGTATCAGATCCCTGTACACCATGGACACGGAGAACTGCTTCATGTCTGCCTGCAAGGACAAGACCGTCCGACTGTGGTCCATCAACAGTAGTGGTGACGGCATGAACAAGTATGTCTGTCTCTCTGTCTGTCATATTTGTCTGTTACATATGTGTCTGTCTGTCATATCTGTCTGTTACATGTCTGTATGTCAATAACATCTGCCTGTCTGTTATATCTGTCTGTCTTTCTGTCTGGTTGTCTGTCATATATGTCTGTCTGTTATATCTGTCTGTCTGTTATATTTGTCTGTCTGTTATATCTGTCTGTTACATGTCTGTATGTCAATAACATCTGCCTGTCTGTTATATCTGTCTGTCTTTCTGTCTGGTTGTCTGTCATATATGTCTGTCTGTTATATCTGTCTGTCTGTTATATTTGTCTGTCTGTTATATCTTCTCTGTCTGTTATATCTTCTCTGTCTGTTATATCTGTCTGTCTGTTAAATCTGACTTTTTGTCATGTCAGTCTGTCACATCTGTCTGCCTGTCTGTCACATATATATATCACTTATATCTGTCTGCTGCCCATCATATCTCTATGTTCATTATGTCTGTCTGTGTGCCTATCATATGTGTTATATCTGTCTGTTTGCCTGCCTGAACTGTTTGCACAGACTGACTGTAGGATTATACAACAGGAATTGATTAAATAGAATGTTTAGTCTCTCTCTCTCTCTCTCTCTCTCTCTCTCTCTCTCTCTCTCTCTCTCTCTCTCTCTCCCTCTCTCTCTCTCTCTCTCTCTCTCTCTCTCTCTCTCTCTCTCCCTCTCTCTCTCCCTCTCCCTCTCTCTCTCCCTCTCCCTCTCCCTCTCTCTCTCTCTCTCTCTCTCTCTCTCTCTCTCTCTCTCTCTCTCCAGCTTGTACCAATTGTTGTAATTCTATTTTCTTCCCTACTAAACATAGCAGACATGTTACTAGAGCAAGCCAGCTAAGACAATCTGTAATACTTGATTGCAAACTGTTGCTTTATTGCCCTCACTGATCATTAGATGCATCGTCTTCTTTGTATATAAATATAAATATAAAATATAAAAATAATTTATTATTTATTTGCATCAGCCTCATTGATCGTTGATGCCATATGTTAGAGTGTTGTATCAGCCTCATTGATCATAGATGCCGTATGTAAAAGTGTTGTATCACCCAAACCGATCATTAGTGCCATATTAAGAGTGTTGTATCAACTATACTGATATTGATGCCATATGTAAGAGTGTTGTATCTCCCTCACTGATCATTGATGCCATATGTAAGAGTTTTGTATCACCCTCACCGATCATTGATGCCATATGTAAGAGCTGATTGAATGGATGAATCTTCTGGTCACGTCCGCAGACAATACTGCCAGTTCTGCTACTCCCGACACAAGAAGTCTGTCTTCTCCGTGGCCTATGTAGAGAGTATGAGACTTGTGGCATCCTGTGACAGTACAGTACATGTGAGTGTTTGGCTTGTCCTTTCTTTTGCTCTTTCACTCATTTTTTTTTCATTCAATCTCTTTGAACTCAACCATAGTTCATGCTGGACTAATATTTGTGAGTGGGTTAGTTTTTCCTACGTCACCATCAGGCGAACTCACCCCAACTTGAGAGGTACTTGTAATTTTTTTCCCCGAAGCCAAGGATGAGAAGTCAACATTTTATTCCAACTGACCGGTGTAGGGGTTGAACCCGTTGTCTTGCCATCAGCACACAGGAAGTTTAAGAGTGAGTGCTCTTCAGCCATGCTGACCTCCTTGTTCACTCATATTTCATATTATTACTCATGGTAGGTTGGCATTACTTTATGGGAGAGGAGTACCCATACATGATGGCTGAGTGAGCAATGAAATGGTAAAGGCACTGAAAGCAGTAGAGATTTTATTCTTTAGAAGAATGTTGAGAATATCATGGACAGAAACAAACCCACAACGGCTGAAGTATTGACAGATGTCGGTAAAACTAGATCACTACACACCCAAGGAACAACACAGATGTGTGGAACACATCAACGGAAGAAGTGGGACAGAGATATTTGCCTGACATGGGAAAATACTGGCCAGGGAAACAAAGAGACAAAGAAGGGTGTATAGCCATCTCTGATCTCTGACATAAGATGAACAGAAGATATCACAGATGACAGAAGATGAACAGAAGAGATCACAGATAACTGAGATGATGAAGAGAAGAGGAGATGAGATCTCTTCTCTACATTATCTCAGTCACCTGTGATCTCTTGTGTTTATCTTCTGTCATCTATGATTTCTTCTGTTCATCTGTGATCTCTTGTATATAATCTTCATCAAAAAAGTCTGTATCACCACACCACACTTCTCATCACCTCCACACCACACTTCTCATCACCTCCACACCACACTTCTCATCACCTCCACACCACACTTCTCATCACCTCCACACCACACTTCTCATCACCTCCACACCACACTTCTCATCACCTCCACACCACACTTCTCATCACCTCCACACCACACTTCTCATCACCTCCACACCACACTTCTCATCACCTCCACACCACACTTCTCATTACCTCCACACCACACTTCTCATCACCTCCACACCACACTTTTCATCAAATAAACATGCCAGACCTGCTACAGTTCAGCAGCGAGGACCGTAGCCTGCTTGTTTGTCACATGCTGTATGAAGTTCCCATAAACATTCTTGTACAGAGTACATTTAATATTTGCTTTGAAAAAATACATTGATTGGTTTAATCAAGTACATTTAATATGTGCACAGTTCCTACAAAACATCTGCCATAAAATACATTTAATGTGTGCAAAGTTTCCACACACAAAAAATGCCATAAAGTACATTTAATATTTGCCACCGCGTTATTGAAAAAAAAAAATTGAGCATTTGCACAATGATGTATGATAGGAATGGTGTAAAGAATAAACTAGTATATGTGAGAAATTCGTTATTGGTCAGTCATATCATTCAGTTTCGCTGGTCATTTGGACTAGACTGGCTAGGTGAAGGAGGGCTGAATAAAACTGTCAGAGCCATTAGTATGCCTCGGTAGTAGTGGAGCGTCAGTAGTAGTGGAGTGACAATAATAGTGGAGCGACAGTAGTAGTGGAGCGACAGTAGTAGTGGAGTGACGGTAGTAGTGCAGTGAAACTAGTAGTGCAGTGAAACTAGTAGTGAAGTGAAAGTAGTAGTGGAGCAACAGTAGTAGTGGAGCAAAAGTAGTAGTGGAATGACAGTAGTAGTGGAGCGACAGTAGTAGTGGAGCAACAGTAGTAGTGGAGCAAAATTATTAGTGGACTGACAGTAGTAGTGGAGCGAAAGTAGTAGTGGAGTGACAGTAGTAGTGGAGCAAAAGTAGTAGTGGAATGACAGTAGTAGTGGAGTGACAGTAGAAGTGGAGTGACAGTAGTAGTGGAGTGAGTAGTATTGGAGTGACAGTTGTGGTGTAGTTAAAGTAGTAGTGGAGTGACAGTAGTAGTGGAGCGACAGTAGTAGTGGAGTAAAAGTAGTAGTGGAGTGGCAGTAGTATTGGAGTGGCAGTAGTAGTTTGCGTGGTGAACTACTTCTCATTGTCTCCTTGCCAAGTAGAACAACAGACTTTTCCTACAATAAAATGTAACCACACAATCTACTGAATGTAGAGTGTATGAAAACTCATAAAGTGATTAACGTACATTATTAGACAACTTGCCACTTGTTATCAGCATTAACTGGAAGTTACATACAATGCAAATAGGTTCAAAACAAAATTCCAGACAAACGCAGAAAAAGAAGAAACAGTGTTTCTTAATAAATGTACGTGGAGCCCACAAAAGTGTGTGATCAGGTGGTGCATGAGTGGTTACAGACACAACCAAGATACATTTTTTTCTACAGGAATCCAAGCACTTTATCAGCACTGGAGGACTTACATTGAATGCAGTGGGGACTACATAAAAAAATGTTACATTTGTTCTTTACATTTTTCAGTATATATTCACCTCTGAAAGAAACATTTCAGGTTTTCATTTGAAGCTCCCTCATATTAATAGGATAGGATATGATCCCCTATACCTGGAAAAAGTGGGTTACTGTGTTTAAGGAAACATGGCTCCTCAACACACTATGGGGAGTTAACATGTTGTTGTAAACATTAATATGGCTATCTTGCTGTTTCGTCCAGGTGTGGGACCCATTCACAGGTGTGGCCATCAGTCAGCTGGAGTCTCCTAAATATGCACCTGTGGTAGCGCTCACGGCCTTGCCAGCACCTTCGACTCTGGTTGCCATGGCCACTACAGAAGCCTCCCTCAGGTAGTGCAGGTGTTGAAGTGTCCTGTTGTTTTCCTCTCTAATGTATCACATTGCTGTTGTCTTGTTTTTCATAACACTTATGTCTGGAGATTACCTACTTGCTTACTGGGATTGCTGGGATTGCTTACTGATGTTTGGGGGTTGTCTGCT